>JBBYHQ010319094.1:0-15932 GCA_038382645.1 Spergularia azorica | reverse complement strand
TGTTAGCTCCTTATCCCCTCCAACAAAATGATTCCAATCCATATCAGCATCAGGGAGATAACCCCCATTCACAGAAGTATTACGAGCCCAACTTTCACGTTCACTTTCAGGCAGAGGTGGGACAGACACAGGTATCCAGAAACCAGTTTCTTCAGAAACAGGGGCATCATAGAAGAAGTATTTACCATGCTTCTGAGCCTCAGCTACTGGACCCTTTAAGGCAGCATCATCCGCTTCATGACTTGAGGAAGATTCCTCTTCTGAGAGCCCTGCCTCGTTGTTTTCTTCTGCCCGTTCTTCATCAACTAAGTTTTCATCACTCCTTTCCGCAGATGGCTCCACTTCCTTTAGAGCCTGATTACAAGCACCCATTACCTTTCACATCTTACAGATGTAAAAGCAGAAGCCAAGCAGCACGAACACAAAATACAAACTCACTGATCTTAAATAGAAACATTACGATCACAGAACCAAGCCTACACAATCTTAATTATCACGATAGTACGATAACAATTCCATATCCCTCAGATTAGTTCTCGATCACAATTATCCTCATTAGCTTATAAAATTCTCATAAAAGAACTACCAAGTCAACCATATGTTGATCACAATCCTCAAACCCCATTCCGCTTTCCAGTCCCAGATCCTCCCCCTTGATCATTTTCGCTACATGACTTAGCGCAACGAAGAGCTCAAAACCTATCCATCCTGCCCTCCTTCACCTGTCTCCAGACAAATCCCCACTCTCTCGGTCTCTCCCTTAATCTCACCACAGGGAAAAAACCGTGAATTCCGAGATTCTAGCTATGTACTCCGTATAGACCTAATGCCTACTAGCAAATAGCAATCACCAACCATAAAACTCAAATCATGAAATGAACACTTCAACATGAAGATACAACCATTAAAACCAACAACAAAGCAACTTACAACTCAATCACATAATTCCACCCAACATATAAACAACAAACATTTTCAAAATACACCAACTCCCAGTCACCAAACACAATCATTCAGATAAATTAATAAACAAAGGCACAAAAAAATATTGGGAATCTGAGATTGTTCATCATGGATAATAATTACTAAAAAAGGCAGCAACTTTCAATCAGAACAAGTAAAAACATGATGAATTACTAAATTGGGCAATGAAATAGATGCAAAATTCAACTAAAAGAAGCAGTAAATTTTACCTGCTGAGGAAAGAAACGAGGTGCGTAATCATCAAGCTCAATTTTTGGGTAGTGAAAATTGTTCTCCATGGTAAAATCTGTCATACATAAAATTAGAAACCCACCATGAGAAAAAGGGCACAAAAAACCCCCAAAATTTAGTCAATGGGAAATTTGTAAGTGTTCTTAAAGTATGATCACACAGTATAATTAGCCCTAAAAAAATAAAATTCACAATATAATTTCTGGGTGATCGGTGCTTAGTTTATTATATATTGAAAACAAAAAAAAAGGGTAATGATATGATTGAGAGAATATGAATATGATGATGATGATGATGCAGAGGAGTAATTTGCGAGGAGGCAATAGAGCCCAAATGAAGAGAAGAGACTTCACTTTGACGTGACCCGTACGTACTTAGAACAAAGATGAAGTATTCCCTAAACAAACTTTTGTGTTTTGGAAATTGGAATAGGTGCTTCATTATTAGCTCCATTCGACTCGATGTCTGTTTAGGTCAAAACTCGGTTTATATTTCATAAATAAATAAATAAAACTCGAATAATAGAACGAATCAAATTTAAGTTGGATTAATACATATACAAATAATAATTTTCTTGAAATGTTTAGATTATCATTGTTCATCCATCGACACTGGATAACAGATATGTATTCTCATCCGACTATAATTAGGAGTGCTAACTATAATAGTGAGTATGAGATCTTTTACTTTGACTCTAAATATTCTTAATAACCCCCAAAATTTTAGATTGATATATTATTTTGAAATTAATATTGAAAGTTATAATAATTCTCAATCTTATGCCTACTTTAGATGACGGTGACTGGTGAGATTTTATTAATATGCATAGGGCCGATGCAAAATATAGGAAAACTAGATAACTCCTTTGAGTAGCCTTTTGGACATCTTGCATTTTTCTATGGATTTTTCCTGGCATAATAATGAGCATTAGAGACCACACTTGTATTGGACGGTGCTTGATAAAAAGTGAACTTTTCAATTATGGTATTTGTGTACATTCTTTGGGTTCAATTATTAGGTTAGTTTTTCAATCTATTGTCTCGAGTACACTTATCTCTATCAACTCAATTAACTCATACCGTAATACACCTCAATTTCCAATAATTTGCATATCCTTATAAATAATCTGTCTTTTACAACGCGAAACCTAAATATTCGAATACCCTGATTCGAAAGATTCAATTCTCATTCAATGGATAGGGCCAATAATCTAAGGTATGAAATGATACAAAGATCTTTTTCAATTTTAGTGCATTCAATCAAATCAATGCTCCCCAATATGATGGGAAAGTGGAAAACCATGGATGAGCACCTAAACTTAGACCCTTTTTATTAATTATTATTATTATTATTATAAATTGGGTATTTTATCCTCCTTGAGAAAGCCCAGCCCCCATTTTTGTCCACAAAATCCATTTCTCAACAACCTCTTAATTCTTACCTCTCCCTCTCTTGTTCCTTGATCATCAAACTTCTTCATCACTCTCCCCTTCCTACTCTCTCCCTTATCTACTCACCCTTTTTGTGATTTTTTACTGTAGTCTGTAGTAAATATAAAAAAAAAAAAAAAAAAAACCAATTTGATTTACTCACTAGCTTCAAACAATTGAGCTGAAAATCTGCAACTTTTTTGGTGGGTTTTAGCTGTACTTTTGAAGGGTAATCAAGAATTTTAAGTGTTAATTTCAAGATTAATCTGTTCGTCAGCTACAAGATTGAATCTTTTTCTACTTTGGAGCTCGAAAACCCTAATTTCTACCCTTTTGGGCGCCTAATTTATCATTTTGGGTGGATAATTTGCTGAAAGTTTGAATCTTTGAGAGGTGTGTGCTGCAACTTTTTACATGGGTATTGGATTTTCGATTGTCGCGTCAATTTGAAGGTAATAAAACCCTAATTCTGCCCTCTCTGATAGATTACAACAGAATTTTGAGGTTGATTTGAGAGGACAGTGAATAAAGTTTGAATCTTTGACTACTTTGTGTCTTAAATCTTATATGAGCCGTGTTGATTAACTTGAACTTGAAGTTTTGGGTTTAAAGTGAGGAAGAAAGCGTAAGAAAGGTTGAAACTTGGTGGCGAATGTCGGTAGAGAGGTCGTTTGAAGCATGGGAAGAGGTGCAAAGGCATGGCCTTGATTTGGCTGATAAATTTGCACAAGGGTTTTCTGGTTTAATCCATTCACACATAACCCCACCTTCATTTCCATGGCCACCACTACCAAGCCCTCCCAAACCCACCCATTTCGATGTCGATTTCGGGCAAAACATATTTCCTAGAGATTTCAACTTTGCTCCAATCAATGGGAACTTTAGTGGATACCATAACAACCCGATAGTCGACATTGGGAATAGAATTGGCCAAGCTGGGGCTGAGTTTGGCGGGTTCTTTAATGGATTGGTTTCACAGGTAATGGGGGTGGTCTCGGTTGTGCCGTTTTTGGGTGGTGGTGGTGGTGGTGGCGGTGAGAATGGAAAAGGGATGGTTAAGGTTATTCATGGTGGGGGGAACGGTGTTGGCGGGCAAGGGACTGATATGAGTATTTTGGTTAGGGAGGATTTGGGGTCTTTGGCTGAGCAATTGGGGGATTTGAAGTTTGTAGAAAATGAAGGTGATGGTGGCGGTGGGTGTGGTGGCAATGATGATATTTCAGGGTTCAATTTGAAGATTGCTAGTCTTTTTGGGAAATCGCAGGTGTGTTTTCTGGAATCCATTATGTTCGATTGAAGTATTGGGTTTGGGCTCTCAGAGTTTATACTTGTGCTTGTGCATTCTGTTGCAGATAATGTTTAGCGTTCATGTTTATTATGCTGAAATGTAGTGTGTATCGGTTCTTATTGTTGTTTCTCGTGTGTACTTATGACAGCGTGTTATGTTATTGTTCTGATTGAATGGAACTTATGAATGCTACACATCAATTGAACCTTGTGGTTACCTGCCCCCTGCCCCTTCTAACTCGATAGTTTTCCTAGTTTTATTCTCCTGAGGTTATTATGTGTTGAGGTGGTTAAGGTGTGTCACTTTTGTCTGGTGGACTATATTGCTCTAGAACTGTGTAATTTTGGTACGTAAGAATACAACAACAAAAACATTACCCCTATGCCAAAAAAACGTCTGCCAATGTGGAGGTAGGGGGGTTGGATGTATGCACCCTTACTCCTGGTGTTGGCACATAAGAGACTAATTACTTTTATTGGACACCATCTCATACCCCCTTCTTGTGAGACAGAGTGATAAAAAGGAACCTGTACTCGTGTTTAGGTACACATCAGAAAAGGAACTTTTTGCCATCCTCTTCTTGTCAATTTGTCATCATACATTGCTTTAGGTTATTATTATCCTCGGTATTTGCTTCTTGCTTATCGAATGGACTTCAAAGTTTACTGGTCGCGGTCATTAATTTGTCTGCATCCTGCTCTCTGAATTCTTATTTTTTAATAAAGTCTAATGACTTCGAAATTTGGGTTAAATTTTCACAGGGTTCTGTCAACATAACATCGGCATATGACAGTAGAACCCGTGATTTGCACAATTCTGTTGTTGCACGGGGAGATTTATGGAGACTAGAGGCATCTAGTGGAAACTCTACTTCAGGAACTGAGAATTCATCTCTATTCCTTGTCCAGCTTGGTCCTCTACTCTTTATCCGTGATACAACATTTCTCTTACCTATTCATCTGTCAAAGCAACACTTGCTTTGGTACGGTTACGACAAGAAGGTATGGTGGTAATTACTTTCTGTATATCCCTCTTGCAATAGTTGAACTGGAAAGTTTGGAAATTTTTACAGTCATGATATGAAACCCATTCCTAAAAGAACTAAATTTGTAGCCTGTAGATTATAATTGGTTTATGTGGCAAGAGTTACTCCTTAAGTTAAATTCCTTGATCAAATTTTTTATCAGGGTATAGCTACTATTGTGCTTTTGCTTGTACATATGTTATTAGATAAGAAATTAAGCATATAGTCCAATATCTTGTGCATACATACCTTTTATTATAAAATTTCTTAATTTGATCAACAACTCTGTACAGTTGAGTAGAATAGGAAATAGGGGCGGTGTTGGACTTTCAACTCACATCTTTGTTTCACTGTTTCCAGAATGGTCTACACTCCATCTGTCCAGCAGTTTGGTCAAAGCACAGAAGGTGGCTTGTGATGTCGATGATTTGTCTCAATCCTCTCACTTGTGTAAGTCTTTCATATTTTGGGTTTTAAACAAAGATTTAAAGGCTTTGAAGGTTATTTATTTTGAATATTTGAGTGAGCTCTGAATGCCATGGACTGCAGCTTCACAGTTATTACCAAGTGACTATTATAAGTGAAGCATCATACTCACTGTATTTCTGATTTTAGTTCTCTGTAGCAAAAAGGATATTTTAATAGTGTTCCAAGATGAGGTGTAGAGAATCCTGTTGGTTTTGTCTTGTAGTGGCTATGTGAGATACATAATGAGGCTAAGTGACTGATGAACGATTGTTTGATTAAGTAGGTGGAACATTATGTTCAAGTTTATTGACGAAAGAAGGGAGCGATGTAAAAATAGTTCGGTGGCTCTTGGGACAAATCAAACGAACATACAGTTTACTTGTGCCAACTTGAAGTCTTGAGGATCCTGTCAATTTGTCAAAGCTGAATGTTATTAAATAATGGATAGGATTGATCAGCTTTAGGAAAGAAATAAGAAGAAAAATAAGTGTAGCTGTTGCCCATTTTTGTTGCCTATACTTCTATCGAGAGTGCTGATAAAGCAAGTTCTTCAGCTTGTATCTCTATCATGGATCTGAATATTTTACCTGCACACTTGTTTCATTGGGCTTGACTGAATCCACATGTCTTTAATCTTATCATCTACGTGTTGCTTTAATCACTGAAGGTATGTTTCACGGAGGTCTATAATTCTGGCTGATGTGATGATGTTCTCTTCCTCTCTTTTCCCCCTCTTTTTCCTGGTATCATAGCATTTATCGTCTTCGAGGAGTCTCCTCATCTTGTATAGGCTTTCCTATTTCTGCAACTTTTATTTGATTGTGCACTTCAATTTTAGGCAGAGAGCTAACGTTTGTGCTGATAACAATGCAGCATCTTTTAAAATGAGACCCTTACATTATTTTTTTTTGTGGATTGGCCCTTGCAGTCATTTATGGATGTGCAGTTTCCAAATGGGCAACTCACTTATGTGGCCGGGGAGGGGTTAAGCACCTGTGCCTTTCTTCCTATCTGTGGGGGTCTTCTTCAAGCTCAGGGTCAGTATCCTGGGGAAATGAGGTTCAGCTTCTCTCGTAAGGTAGATCAGAGACCTTCTAAACTTACAAGAACTAGTACCTGCCAAAATGATAATGTTTTGTGTTTTGTCTGATGCTTTAACCGAGGGCTTCTTAATTTCGTCTCTGTTTTCAGAATAAATGGGGTACACGAATTACTCCTATGCTACAATGGCCTGACAAGTCGGTCTCACTTGGTTTTGCCCAAGATTTGGCTTGGAAACGTTCTGGTCTTTTGGTGAGGCCAACAGTCCAGTTTAGGTGAGTAGGAAATTTCTATCTTCTAAGCTTCCCCTACTTCTCTTTTTTTTTTTTTTTTTTTTTTTTTTGAGTTGTATTTGGCTGAATATCATTTTAACTTTGCATGCTAAGTTTATATTGCCCCTTCCCTGAACATGAAAAAGAAACAAATAGGTAAGAACAATGGACAATATATCGATAAGAAAGTCGTGAGATGTTCGACATTTAAGAATACCACTGGTAGAGTCTTGCTGTGACTTTACAGTGGATCTTATTTTCACTCGAAGATTGGACAATAGATTAGAATGTTGTGGCCCTTGTGGGATGATGGGGTGCTTGACTGTATTCTGTTGGCAGGGTCTCATGTTGAGTTCTATGAATCCTTGTTTATGTGTTTATGGACATTTATGACTTAAAGTATGATTGCACAGTCTAATTGTGTCCTAGATGAAAATCTCTGTTTCCAATTGGCAGCTGTACCTACTTATCCTGTTTTCTTGAAGAGAATGGTGGGAGTTGGGGATTCCCAAGGTTTTTTTTTTTTTTTTTTAGGGATACCCAAGTTATTTTAATCTAGTTTCTGTCCCAATGTACCACTTTCGTCTTGCTTGTTTAGTTCCTGATGTTATATTTAATCATTCAAGTATATCTCTTGCGGTGGCTGCTGACTAGACTAGGAGTGCAAAAAGGAGGAGAAATAAAAGAAAATGTGGGAAGCAGCAGAAGAATACAGATTATGGGAAGGAATAATTATACTTGAAGCAGTACGCCCGAAAAAAGAGTGGTTAAGATGTGAATCTGTACGAACAGACAAAAGGCTTTTAGCTTTCCAAGTTTCTCTATTGATATGCTACACAGATTTAGGTTCATTACTACAGTATCTGAGACGGCAACACCACTATCTTCATGTCAGCTTTGGGATATAATGGCTGCTCTTTTAATTTCCTAGTCTTAGTTAGGGGTATGGCAAAGATCTGCGTGGTCCTCGACCTTTTTCGAACGTTATTTACAGCGGGAGTCGGGAGCGATAGTAACATGGCTGATTGTGCGGAATAGCATAGCTTTTTTAGCTCAAAATTCTTAACTGTTTTTGTTTATTAGCATACGCCTAATTGTTTCGTTGAATGTACCCTCCAAAAAAATATTGAACTTGTTTCATCAATGTATTTTGTATCAGTCTATGCCCCACTTTTGGCGGAGCTGATCCCGGAGTACGTGCAGAACTTGTTCATTCCCTGAAAGAGCAGTTGAGTCTGATATATGGATGTTCATGCTCAACGTATCCTTCCGCATATGCATCTTTAGCTGTAAGTTTTTTTTTTTTTTTTTTTTGACGAAGCTGTAGCTAAGTTTCTCCATGAAGTTTGGTTTGCTTGTGCTCATTGCATTAAAGTACATTCATTCTCTTTTTAGTATGGAACAGCTCTGACCCATCTTTGCGCTCCTTTGCCTCCAATTTTCAGCTTGGCAGGTCTAAATGGAATGGGAATGTTGGAAACACCGGGGTTGTACTGAAAGTCGAGACTCCTCTCAACAATGTCGGAAGTCCAGCTTTCTCGGTACAATTGAACACTGGCCTCGAGTTTTAGTCTCATATCGCCATGTAATGTACATAGCCTCACTTGTAAAACATACCTCACCACCTGTGAATATCTACATGTTAAATGATACCGGCACCTGTATCATATATGGATCCATTCTGTTTGTCTGGATTCTGAAATTTTGTTTCAAGATTTTGTCATCTCACATATTACAGATTTACAGTCCGTATCCTTGGTGTGTATAAACATATTAACATATCATCTGACATACAATGCGTATCAGTATCCAATTGAAATACCTAACAGTTCGACTTTTCTATCCTCTTCAGTCGTCAATTCCTAATAATCTATGGATCGTTCCAATATTATCAGATGTTTCAAAGGAAACGAATTTTCTCTTCCTCTCCATAACAAATCCCTTGGGGAGGAAGCAATTTAGCTGAGGTTGAGGGCGACTTCTCTTGAATTTCATCCTTGCTTGAGTTTTGCATGGATATAGAAGGGTCTGTCCATGGACCATCCAGTGACATGCTCCTTGGTGCCTGGCTAGAATGTGAACTGATTGAAACAAGACTTTGGGTGTCCTGCGACAGTCTTTCGAATGCTTTGAATCTTAATTCTTCATTGATCCCCGATCCACTTCTCTTGACGATTGGTGCTTGAACGGGTATCTTCCCGTCAATCATGCTCACAACCGAGGACATTATTGGTCTGAGGGTCGGAGATGGGTTGGTACACAGTAAGGCTAAGTTCAGCAATGTCAATGCTTCATCTTCGGGATACTTTGATTCCAAAGTTGGATCGACAAGCTCTAGAAAATTTCCTTGTTCTTGCAAGACATAGGCCTTCAAAATACACATACAGGACCAAATGTTAAATTTCTGTATGTTATCTCATGGTTAACAGATCATTCATAGACTTAAGAGAGTTAAGACACATGCATATAAGCTTAAGAAATGTGCTTATGGTCTCGAAATTTCTGAGCGCTTCTTTGTAAGACTCTAATGTATCACTGGTACAAGTTCAGGGTCAGACTGCTATTCGAAAAACTGTCATGTTTCGTAGAATGGAGTGTCAAGTGTCCGTATCCAGAACGGAATGTCAAGTATCTGACACTGATATTAAAAGAAGATGAAGACTCCGAGGATTCGAGGAACATAGATTGCAACAGATTATGATGACTACAAAAAAAGTTCAGTACTTTACCCAGTCAAGAAGATAAACAAATTCTTCCTTTGGTCTGTAGCTTGTGTTACTTGTTCCACTTACAATTTCAAGCACGACTACTCCAAAGCTGTAGACATCTGCCTTATCTGTGAGGTAGCCCCTCATTGCGTATTCAGGAGCCATATATCCTCTGCAGAAATTCCGACACAGAGAGAGTTAACAGTAGATTTAGGCTAAATATCAGACCTGAGCTTTAATAGCAGAATATGTACAGAAGCATATGGAGGAGAAAAGGAGGCAATAAGCTCACATTGTTCCGGCAATTCTAGTGCTGATATGAGTATTTCCATCTTGATCATCAAGCTTAGCAAGGCCGAAATCTGATATTTTAGCGTTCAAGTCCTTATCGAGCAAGACATTAGTGGCCTTAATGTCCCTGTGAACAATCTTCAGCCTCGACTCTTCATGAAGGTATGCTAATCCCTTTGCAATTCCCAAGCATATTTTCCTCCTGGTCGGCCAGTCCAGGTTCAACTTCTGGTTTTCGTTACCTGAGTAAATAGTTTTGGAAGAATCAACAGCATTAGACAATGAGAAAGAAAGGCTTCTAAAAGAAGCAAATTCCTGCAGTGGGTTTGAAGGCACTTGCCAAAGAGAGCACGAGCAAGAGAGTTGTTTTCCATGTATTCGTATACAAGCAGCAGTTCTTTTCCCTCAATGTAACAGCCATGAAGCTTTACAAGATTCGGGTGTTGTAGAGCAGAAATCATGCCTATTTCATTTACAAATTCACGGTTTCCTTGCTTCGATTTGGATGAAAGCTGCTTCACAGCGATAACTTTACCATCTGGCAACACACCCTAAAATCACTAATATGTTATACTCCAAGAATTCCACCTATTTTCAGATACAATGATAATAAAGCAATAATAGTAAAATTGCTGCATTTTTCAGAAGTAAAAAAGCCTATATTTACCTTGTATACAGGTCCAAAACCTCCTTCACCAATTTTATTTCTGATGCTGAAGTCACCTGTAGCAGCCTTGATCTGCCTCAAGGAGAAGTAACCTGTACCAAGCCTTCGGAATTCTGCAATGTGTGAATTACGACAACAAAATTACCCCAGTGCCTCAAAAGCTCCCGGATATATTGCTAGGTAAGAGAGGGGGAGGGGGTTTTCAGATGTACATAGCAATCCCCGGAGGAAATAACAGCACTCAACACTTAACCCATAGTTACCTTCATTTTCATCATCTGTCCCGCCTAAGTAACCTCTCATCCTCAGAATTACCAAGACTGATACAAAAATGGCACATGAAGCAAGCACAATTCCAGCAATAGCTCCAGCAGACAATCCTGAGTTTACTTTGAAGTCTGCAAAGGAACGGAAAAACGAGTTTACTTAATCCTGGTTAATGGTAGATACACATAATGAAAGCATAGTTTGACAAAGGACATTGACTGACTGGGTGTAACGCTGATGCCTGATATAAGAGGGCCATATGCGCCTCTAATAGGTATAGCAGTGGTTCCCCGTCCAGCCCAGTACAAGAAGATCTCGAGTGTGCTGTCATTAACAAAGACATTTCCAAACTCCTGAGTAACCGGCTTGCCTGCACCTCCAGCTGTTGCTGAAATATCAAAGTCCTTCAGCACTACATTCCCCTGTCATAGTCAGGCAGAAAGTCGAAAGATAAAAGGCCTTGTTAGCGCCCTAGTGATTGACAGAGGTACGTTAGACGAATGTCTGTGGCATATTCACCAGCAAAAGAGAATCAAGTACCAGCAGAAATTATATTAAGGTGTAAATGAGCTCTGCATTACCTGAATCGACACATCAAAAAAGCGCCTTCCAAGGCTAGCAAAACTCTGAGCACCATTATACATTGTCTCAGCAAAGTGCAGCTTCACTGTATAGCTGCCCTGTTTCAAACAAAGGCCATAGTACTTAAGTGAAAGAGGCGCCAGGCGAGCTGTTTGGTAAATGCCAGTTACATTACCATCAGACGTTTCCATGGTTAGGAAGTTGGCATCGTCGTTGTAAAGAAAAGATCCTGTGCTACTATAAGCCCATTTCTCTCCTCCAGATGCAAAGAAAGTCGAAGGGCCCCCAGGGGTAGTATCTTCTTCATAGTCGTTCCCTTCAAAGCTCGTCTTGCTTCCACCACAATTTATGAACAAAGAATGATCTGCAGAAATATTTACGATCATGAAAAAGGCGATTATGGAGTAAAGTTGGCAAGTTACTACAGCTAGGTGCTTACACTGAGGCCCATTTGCACAAGGAAGGTTCTTCGTCAAGCACCAAGTAACTCTGCAATTCAAAATTATCTCCAATAAGGGTACTTTGTAGATAGTAAATAACTTTTACCCACTCGGCCAAAGATAAAACCCGAGTAGTAGTTGTTATAATAGCTTACGAGTTGCTCTTTGAAGATGAATAGCTAGAGACCAAGTTCCTGTCAGATGAATATTTATAAATAGATCAAGATTGAGCTACAAGATAAGTAATCTGTATGTGAAAGGTTTGAGCACAATCTTACACATTTGACTGCTGGCAGCTAGCTGATGATGAACCAGTAAAATTGTTATAAGATACATCACTGCAGCAGACACAGTAGGCGTTATAGAATATGCTTTCTACGGGAAATTTACTCTAAAAAAAAAAGCCGTATCCAGAAAAAAAGAAAGAATACTGACAATTTCTGCTTGCTATTCAGTATCCAACCTGGTAACTGACCAGAGAGCGAGTTATTTGTAAGAAACCTATATCAATATCGACAGCAATGATTAGTGAATATGAAAGAATTGGCAAACACACATATTCAAAAACATGCTTCTGACTATGCTCCGACTTACATGAATTCAACATGTATGTTTTGGATTGTCTCTGGAACTGGACCGCTCAGCTGATTGTAACTCAGGTCTCTGACAAGAAACCATTTGATAGAATTAGCATTCTGTAACACGTAAATTTTATATGGCATGGGTAGAATGTCATTAGCCAACAACTATCTTCTTCATTTCATTATCATTGAGAAGTGAAAGTTTGAGTATTTGCAAATAAAAGACCAAGCAAAATCTGCATCGCAGATTCATACTCGTTTCCTTACAAACATACTTTTAATAGTTTAATGCCCTATGCGCCTGTGAGTGCATATGAACGCTCACTGTCAGAGTGTTAGTTGTGCAGAGCAATAAAGAAAACTACTACTCACATAAGCTTCAAATTCATCAAGTTTCCGATGAAGTCAGGGATTTGTCCAGTGATTGAGCAATTCCTCAGAACCCTGATCACAGAAGAAGGTATGCAGTGACCTGATAAGTGACTTACAGTTGCGTTAAATTCACCATGGCTGTCAAATTTGGGAATCTTAAACTTCTGGCATCAAGATCTGAAATTCTCCTGGAAAATCAATATCAGCCTTGTCAGAGTGTTACATCTCTTTTCCTGATTAGTAAGTCTCAAACTTTTATGTAGGTTGCTATGCATAACCAAGCATATAACAAGAGAAATACCAGCATAAACAAAAAAATTCCGGTACTCACAGAATTAACAAGTTTGTCAAAGTAGACAGGCTAGATGGAATTGGTCCCTCCATTGATGTACCTTGAATATCCCTGTAACGTACAAGAAAAGAACGAAGATGAAATAAACAAAATCTGATTTTTCTACACATAGAAAAGGAAGAATCATTGGCTTAATACATGAGAGACTGTGAGAGTGTGATATCGAAATTACTAGTCAATTGTTAAATCATAAGTTATGTACTCACAGCGTGGTAAGGTTGGTTAAACTGCCAAGAAAACCCGGTATCTTCCCAGAAAATGCATTTCCATTGAGCCTTCTGCAGGTGGTACAAAATGCTTAGCTAACAGAAATACAGATAGATTAAATTCTCAAATCAGTAAGGGATACTCACAGTTCTGAGAGGTTCTTGAAGTTGACAAATGTTTCAGGGATTGTTCCGTTAAAAAGGTTTGCAGCAAGTACCCTGCAGGCATGAGCAAGTGTGTTCAGAATACATACATAAAAGATGACAATAAGACCACAAGAAAAGTAACCAAAAAATCATTTAAATTCGGGAATCATAACATTTTGCAGACTGTATAAATTGAGTTTCAGACAAACTAGGGCTTAATCATTGGTAGAAACTACTTTGTGCAATTAACAATGGAGACTCACAACGATTGCAAGTTTTTCAAATTTCCAAGACTCTTTGGTATCAGTCCTATAAATAGGTTGTCTTCGACCGACCTGCACTAGCACCAGTTACATTAAAAACAGGCCTAAACACCAGAGAACCATAAAAACATAGTACAGAAAGCATTTCAGAAGACTAACAGTTTCTGTAAGGTAATAATCTGGCCAATTTCATCAGGAATTGGACCGGTATTCCGGTTCCCCATCAGTACCCTACAGTGCACATAAGAATTTATCCACGCACAGTCTTATAAAATCCCTATGCAAAACAATCTAAAATCAGATATAATGTTGGTGTACTTACAAATGTACCAAAGGGATCTTTGCAAGACTCTTAGGGATGATTCCACTAATGAAGTTTCTCGACAGATCACTGTATTACAAGAAACAACCGTGTCAGCATCAGATTACATAAGGCGAAATCCTTCAGAAATTTTCGATGCATCAAGAAAACTATATATGTCATGTCTTACATTTCTGTCAGTTGGGTAAGGTTTCCAAATTCATCAGGCAGTACTCCAGTCAGATTAAGACCCTTCAAAACACTTTAATTCAAGAAAAGATCGAAAAATGATTATAAGATAAATTCAATCAAAACAAAGTGAAATTACATAATCGGAAAAATGTACACTTGTACTTAAAAATGAGATAGCACGCAGCCAGGCATTCTACTGATATGTCCAAAATCAACTACGAAGCAGGGTCCCTAGAAATTTTGCATGCCCTAACATAAACATGCTCGTTCGACATCATTATACACATAAATCCATTATGCTTAGAGTTACTGTAAGTGAATATATACCAAAAACTGTAAATTATGGAGCGTGAAAGGGAAGGAACGTACATAGCTGTAACATGACTAATTGTACTAGTGGTAAACGAGCAATCACAAATGACATTGCTAAAGATAGTCTTCGAGATGGTTTCATTGAAGCTGCTACCTCCATCGGAGCACGATTTTTGGCTAATTTTCTTCCAATGTGTGTTCTTGAGTTTGTCCGAAATTATTTGCAAAGCTTTTACTGAGCAAAATTACAGAAAATTAAATGCAAAAACAATGATTAGGACAAGCTAGATTATTTGACCAAAGCAGGTGATCAAATATGAACTAAAAAGATAATTGTCAATGACTCCATATACTCTGGTCCACAACTTTTGTATGGCACTCTTGTTAGTCAGACATACTGTAGCATAGTGTGATCTACCGACGGATATTCACTACGCTCCTTTAGATTATTATCGACTAGTTTGAATTGAAACTAAACGTTAACTCTTTAAAACTATGGAAGAAACAGCTTCGATTGTTTATTCGGGGTTAAAACTTTCGGCATTTGTTAATGTACTTTGGTTCAAATTATCCAAACAATATAAACAATAACGATAACAATTTCAAAGAACGGACTACTCGTAATTAATACAACAACAACAACAACAACAATCAAACTTTATTCCCAAAATGAACATATGACGCAAGAAATATCGTCAAGTAGTGATGAAAGGGAATCTATTGGTAAATTATTAAAAAAAAATAGAAAGTCCCATATCTAGTCTCTTCTAGCATTAAATGTTTTTCCTTTTTTCCAAGTTCAATATCTAGTCTAACCAACAACAAACTCAGACAAGTAGACAAGGGCAGAGATGCAGAGTACATGATTTGAAAGAAAGTGTCAAGGGAAAGCCAAAATGGACAAATTATGCACCCTACTAAGTCATAAAGTGTAGGATAATAAAAGTTGAAGCTTTCAAAGAGTGGCAAGTTATTATAACAATGAATAAAAATCTTGTAATGTAGTTTTGGGAGGTTTTTTTTATTGAAGGGATATACTCCATATGAAGTAAGACACGAAATGATATCGAAGATTTTAACTAGCAAATAGAGCGTTTGCTCGACTTTACACAAAATGAGTTGATTAGACGTATTTGATAATTTGATTAATAGTTGAAGGTATTACGAGGAGTAAGTAACTAAGAAATAACCAAAAGCCTAAGCTCATGGTTAAAGACCCAACAATAATGGTTTTATACCATCACACGCCTCCACGCAAATGCCCTTAGCGCTTGAAGTAGCTTGGATCGATGAGACTTTAATACCATGAGAAAGAATCATCTCAACAAAAAGTCTAAACAGATGGTGAGGACCCAGTAACGGTGCGTACCTTAATAGTAGCCTACTCATTATTACCAGATATCTTTGTATAATGCTTCAGACAAATATACATCGGTGAAAGTGGCAATTTGCCCCCTACACTTTCACCAATTGTGCAATTGAATACCTTAACTTCTAATTGAGCAATTTACCA
>JBBYHQ010319073.1:0-15933 GCA_038382645.1 Spergularia azorica | reverse complement strand
TCAATAATATAAAATTGCCACATGTTTGAATTGTATTGGCTGTGTATGTGTAAAAGAGATACACAATGTGTAAGCCAGCTATTGAGTATTTGAGTTCTACTCGTATGTATTTATGTAATAATGCTTACTGTATATCAGAAGTTCAATTTTGTTGAGAAAGTTTATGCTATTGAGTTCTTTATTTTATGTGATGGTGTTTAACGGTAGTGTTTATTGAGTTAGTGGGTTATGGTTATTACTTGATAGTTTGATCTTGTTTATGGGTACTTACGGTAGTATTACCTTACAGAGTATAAGATATTACCGAGTTTATGTAAGTCCTATGTCACATAACTAATTATGTAGCTTTTGGTATCAGATGTTATCGAGTCTATGTAATGCCTATATTAGAGAACTAGCTAATTTAAACTGCGATTAATTGAGAGACATTGCTAGGTTAGAGGCCTAACTTAAGGGTATCCGACCAACCTAGGGTATCCGACCAAAAAAAGAAAAAAAGAAAAAAAATTGATGTGAGGATTTCTGGGAACAGGTGAAAAGTGAGAGTGAGAGTGAGAGTGAGAGTGAGAGTGAAGTTCAATTGAATTGGGGGATTTATGAAATGGCAAGTAAAAGGAGTATGAAACACGTTTCATCGTCCTCTGAATTACTACCTCAAGAACTGATGGAATACATAGCTAAACGCCTCGGAACTCGAACCGACATCTGCAACTTCCGAGCTGTCTGCACGTGGTGGCTCAAATCCGCCCCTATGTCTCTCCTCCACCCCCCAAAACCCCTCTTAAACCCTCTCTTCCCTCTCCGAATCGACACCACTCGTTTTAATCGTAAGCTCGCCGAGCTCAACACCATTGTCATTGTCGCATTTTCAGTTTGTATTATCCGGCCGCTTTCGGACTGTACGTTACCACCGTGGTTAGTCGCCGTAGAAGAGTTTAACCATGGTAAGCTCTTCCTTCGTAAACCTCTTTCTAGAACCGCGTATTCTAGCTTGCCGGATAAGTTTCCTAGGGTTTTGGATTCCTCCAAGTTGCATGTTTCTCAAGTGTATAAGGGTTACTCGTTACGAGCTGCTGATCAACGTGATATGTTTACTGATAAGATGTGGCGTGAGTATATTGTTAATAAGGTGGTTTTGCTTGTTGATCCTGCTTCTCGTTTACGCGACTCAACAATTCATGACTGTGTTGTTGTTATGTTGTATGATAATCGTGAATTGCGGGCTTTGTCTGTGGGACCAAACAAGGATTGGATCAGTGCGTATGTGGCTTTGGATGTTAAAGTAGACGATATTGTCGATTTTAAGGGCGAGGTTTATGCAGTTGATCGAAAAGGTAGGGTTTTTGCTATCAGTTATTGTGGTGAGACGAGAGGTAAGGTGCTGCATAGGTCTATTGTAACTAACCCGATTGCTGTGGAGAAAGATTTTGATGGGAAAAAGTGGTTAGTCGAATCTTCAGGGATACTCTACTTGGTCCACAAATGGTCTAAGGGTTCTCAAAATGTGTTCGAGGTTTACAAGCTGGATGAAGAACAGGGATGTTGGAACCAGGTTACGAGCTTGGGTGATGATAGATTACTATTTGTCACCTTTGATGGCTGTTTCTTTGTCTCTGTTTGCGATTTTCCCTGTTGGAAAGGGAATTGCATTGTCTTCTCTGTTGGTTCGCTCCCTTGTTATGAATTCCTTGACAATTTCCCTCGGTATATTGCACTGGGTTCTTTTGCTGTTGACGTTTATATGCCTTCTCTCCAGTATTGGCAACCCCCTCTGTGGCTTTCTCCTGACATTACAAGGTAAGATGTTTAACCATTCTGATTTCATTCAAACGATGTGTGATTAAGAACCGTGTTTATGTTTAGTTTCGATTACAAGGATTACATCAGAATGTTGTGATTGCTTATTACTCTATTTTTCAAATGCCTAGTGAGAAAAACTTGTGCTGAATGCCGAGTTCTGATTGGGATATCTTTTCTATGACTTGCAAAGCTTGTTCCTTTCTTCCTAAATCTGTTTGAGGCTTGATTAAGACGAGTGTAGCTGGTACATATTAAGCTTAACTAGATTGCCTAGAGTTTCTTTTCGTAGAGGTACATGCTCTTCTAGAAGGTTAAGTCTCTGACTCTCTTAAATTTTCTTTTGTTCCTCTTCTACATGGCAATAATCTCTTTCCTTTCAAAACATGGTCCAAAATTTTAAATAATGGGAAACATACTATACTTTTGTTTCCAAATAAACGATTTGTTTGACATTTGACATACTATTCTGATGTAATTCTTAAAAAAAATTTCCCCAAAACTCAATCGGAATAACCTGTACTGCGTCCTATACCAAATCTCATACTTCTGGGGTGGACTGAGTGACTAACATCGAAACTATGTACACGCTTGTCTTGGCAACAGGAGAAAGAGTACTAGGGGTTTATCAAATATTTTGGTTTCTCAACCCTGCAAGGGTGTATGTAGGAAGGATTGTATGATTGAACTGTGGTGATGTTTGCTGGTCTACAGCTGTTGTATTGTGGCCCTCCATCTTTAGGTGGAAGTTGTATGGTGTACAGATGTAGTCTTGAGTTAAAGATAATATGGTCCCTAGCTACTTCTTATAGATCATCAGATTTGCTCTTTATTGTATTGTCATTGTCTGATTCGCAGCTGCAGGTGTACCTAAAGTCCTAAACGATAGTGAATTACCGATAAAAGTATATTTAGGTGTGTAATCTATTTTCTAAACACTGTCAGGCTATTACTGTGCCCTCATGAAGGGACTTGAACTCTTATTCTGCCTGATCTTGTATATTATGTGTCTGAACATTCTTCCATGATTCTATCGTGGCTAGGAGTTGGCGAACAGTGTTTGAGGCCAATAAACTCTACTCTAGTTCTGCTATATTTTCATAGTTTGCTCAGTGTAGAAATTTATCTGCACATCAGCACATGAATGAGGCCAATCCACGGTATTAACTTCATGCAACCATCAGGCTTAGCTGTTTTCTTGAATCAGCATTTTATTAGGAAATAGCATAGCTGGTGCGTTGATACCTCAAATGTTCATTGTTTCTAACTTCGATTTTCAGAAGTTTGCTAATAATTTTTAAGGGTGCATAACTTTGATTTTCTGGAAGAGACTATGATTATTGGTTTTAGGTTTTCAGAAGATTGCTAATACTAGAAGTTAGCTTTCTGTTTTCTTTATTTATAACTTTCTGATATAATGTAACTTATGAAATAATACTATAATAGTGTTAGAAAGTGTTGTTTGTGCTGCACTTTGAAAGACTATTGATTTAATAATTAATATAAGGCAGTACATAAACTACTCAACTAGAATAAGGCTAGATATTAGGAACAAAATACAAAGAAATAGCAACTAATCTCTCGGTCAATGCAAAAATAGCTAAATCCTAGACTTTATTATATAACAGCTTTCAGATCACTAGTAATTTCCTAAAATCATGGAAACTTTGGATCAAGTCCAACAAAGACTTTAAATATGTTCAGGTCTTCTGGGGAGGATAAACTGGACAGAGTAGATATGGAGGATGCTGAACAGGATACTTCAAATTCGGAGGTGTATGAACAAGATATTGCTAATTCTATGGCAGATTCGGAGGAGAATGAACACAAAACAGCTAATTCGGAACAAGGTACAGCAGATTTGGAGGAAGATGATAGAGCAGTTTCAGGGGGAGAGAACAAGGATACAGCACATTCAAAGGCTTCAAGTTCTTCTTTGCAGCTTGAAGCTCCAGAACTGAGTCCGACCTCTTTACCAATCGGAACTTCAGCTGTGGATCAAAGTAGCTTAAGAATTTACCAGGAGTCCTCACATGAAGGTAGTTTGTTTCTACCTCAAATCTGCCATGTGTTCATCTTCACACCTAGTTTTCACTTTTGACCTTTGATATCTCTAATCAACTTTAGAAGTAGACATTGCTCATGAAGTCATGAGGAGTTATTACACTGTCTGCTTACACTTCCTCACAAGGACTTCTAGCTCGCAGTAGGCCAGATTCTTTCTCAGTTGATGGTCTGTGACTTTTGGGTAGCCACCCTTCATGCAGATTGGCGCCTTTGTCAATTTTCACAATTTTAGTCTCATGTTCTTTTATTTTGTTTTGGCAGAAGCGGTAATTGGTGAGACACTCAATGACCCAACTTCCAGGGCTTCAGTCAGTTCTCTCACCCAGGTATCACTTGAAAATATTGCCAAGTCAGCGGTTACTGCAATCTCTCACTGCACAGCTGATGTATGTTGTTTGATTTCTGGCAGTGCACTAAAATTGCTTCTTTCAGAAAGAAATTTAAGGGTGCTGGCATCAGACCTGATATGATTCCAGATTTGGAAAAAATATGGGCAAAGTATGGCGACATAACCGAAGGGACTAAAGTACGTAACATTGGCACAATTGCCAAGGCCTTAGAATCAGTGGCAGAAATGGTACAGATCCTACAGAGTTGTTCCGCGAGGTTTCTGAATGATGGTGAAGTGGAATTTCTGAGCACCGCGTTGTTTGACCTTCAACTTATGGGTTTCAAGGTAGATTGGCTCGTGTTCTCAGTCGAAAAGGCCGTGACTTTCTGCAAAAACAAGTCTTTATTTGATTCTCTAATGGACGCTCAGACAGAGAAAACCAATGTTGAAGTAAGGAAAGCCAAGTTACTTGATGAATTAGCCAAAGTGAATGAAATGGAAAAAGATTTAAATGAGAGATTGATCCTTTTAACAGAGAAGCTTTCTGGTAGGGGCTTGACTGATGATTTCGATCAATGCTTAGGAGATGGACTATGCTAGCTGAGTAGTTAACACTGTACTGGTTCAAAGACTAAGAACTAAGAAGGGAATTGCAGCCGGACTTGATGTGTATTCTCTAGAATCGAGACCATGCTTTGCCTTCTTGGGAGATGGCCTATGTTAATTTTTTTTGTTTAAGACTCTCCATGTCCGAAGGATGCGTAAATTGGGGGTAATGTATACTCCGTGTTTGTGAAGATTTGCTCTCTTCGTGATATGTATATACTTTGTAGTCCGTTGTATGGAAGTGGTTAGTACATCAGGCGGATATGGCTGTGTAATATGGTTTTCGATCTGTTACTTTTGTTAGTGCCAGTGGTTGCCTTTTGGATGTACGATTGCTTCATTGTGATAGCACTTGGAGCAGGCATAACTTGATTGTACTTCATGTAAGCTTGTGACGCTGCAGATTTTCTGACTTCTTAGACGCTCACCCTCTTGGTATGGACCAGAGGACAGCTGCTGTTTCATCCTGATGGAGGTTGATTCAATGTCACTTTGCCCCCTCTCTAGTGCACGAGAAAATCAGAAATAATGGGGGAGTTTCTCGTGTTTGTTTGTAGGCAACAAACTAATTAATGCGCGAGTGTTTGAATCTGTTGCGAGAAATCATGTTGTGAGTTGATTTACGGGTCATGATTTTTCTCCTCCTCTATGCGATGAGAAGATAATTGGAAATCGTAACTCACATGGAGAATTGCAAAAATCACTACCTTTAATTTAATTAAAATCATAGTTGTTTCATACCCATTAAAATCACGGGTTACTAATCTTTTTGTAAGCTTGACAAGTGTCATTTTTCAGTGTCGTCTTGCAGAAGATTAAGGGTTTGCGTCAAAATCAATTTGGGGAAATCTAAAAGACACAGAGTGAGGAAGAGAGAGGTAGGTCAAGGTTTGTCATGGCGACTAACAAGCAAAAAACAGAAATTTATAGATATGGTGACACAAGGCCATGGTCATATCTGCCCGCGGAACTTCTACGAAACATAGCTGCCCGACTTGGAACTCGCGCCCACATATGCCCGCTCCGGGCAGTATGCAAGTACTGGAAGTGGAACCTAAGATCTCTCGTGCAAAAACCCCTCTTAAACCCTCTTTTGCCCCACAATACATTTCCCATGTACGACAAATCATCGAAAATAATTGGGGGGAAGTCTCCTGTACTAGTGGCAGCCTCAGTGTGTCTTCTCCAACACGCGACAGACTTGGATAAACATCCTTGGTTGGTCACTGTAGAGGAGCTCAACCGCGGTAAGCTCTTTATTCGACACCCTCTTTCTAGAGCAGTTATAAAGAGTGAATGTTTGCCTGCTGATTTCCCTCGTCTTATAAATTTGTCGGATTATCGAATTACCGAGCTTTATAAAGGTTACTGCTTTAGATTTAAGGATGAGCTTTGGGTTATGTGGAACATTTGGAACTGGGATTACTGTGGAATTAGTAAGGTGGTTTTATTTAGTAATCCAGCTTGTGGTAGAAGTAACATGTATATTGGTAATTGCACCGTGTTTGTTATACATTCCAATGGATGCTTGCTTGCACGGGATCTTAAAACAAACAAGGTTGTAAGTTTCACAGCACCCGGTAACTCCATGATTAAATTCGACGATGTTGTGGTTTTTGGGGATAATGTTTACGTGATTGATCGTAGAGGTAGGGTTTATGCCATTAGTTATGGTAGCTCTAAGATGAAGAGAATTGTATCTGAACCTATTTCCGGAGGCTTTGGAGCCGACTGGAAAGAGTTTGGTCGAGTCTATGGGCCGTCTTTATATGGTCTGCAGGTATAATAATCCTGCTGGAATGAATTTTCGGGTGTATGTGCTTGATTTCGGGCTGCATCAGTGGGTGGAAGTTACGAGCTTGGGCAGTGATAGAATACTGTTTGTGGGTGGTGATGGTTGTTTTTTCGCCTCTTCAAAAGACTTGCCTGGTTGGAAAGGGAATTGCATTGTTTTCTTCAAAGGATATTTTCCTGCTTATAGTTGGAATGCCTACCCGAGTAGCGCTGACAATACGCTTGTTAAGTGGAAGGAAAACGATCTTAATATCGCTGTCTATTACCTCAAGGATCTCGTCAATGGAGATGATCAAGATGGATGTGCTAAACCTCAGCATATCTCGCATTATCCAGGCTATTCCAAGCTGTTTTGGCCGCCACCTGAGTGGCTTTCGTTAGGTACATGCTCTTCTGAAAGGTTAGTTCTCTGTTTTTGTTAAAGAAAATCTGTCCTGTTTTTCTGAACATGGCTATTATAGTTCTTCCTCACAAGAAATTGTCTTAAGCATGGGCATAATCTGAAAGAAAATCTACCTGATATCGTCTTTACACTGTTGTGAGAACCATATCGTCTTTACAGTTTGTCAGACTTGCTCTTTCTTGTAGTGTTGTTGCTCGACTCAGAGCTAAATGCTCATAGTTGTGTACTCTCATTTTTAGGCAGAAACATCACGAAAGTATTGTACACTTATATTCTGGCTAGCTGTAACTGTATAGGTGGTGGATGATCTGCTTGTATAGTGGCAGAGAGGCAGGGGTAATTGATATATAAGGCTAAGGTTAGCTGGGGTGTGCAATTGTGCATATCTTGAAGTGTTTTGTTACTAAAAGAAAGAGGCTGTGATAACAAGTCTTAGGTATCACGAAGCTTTTCTTACCATCTTTCTTATTATCTGAACACCCCTTATCTCTTCCTGTCATTTTTGGACCCTGTCACATATGTAAAAATAGTGTTAGATAGTGTGGTGTAATTGCTAAATTCAGAAGAAAAAAAAAAATATGTTTGTAGGTGCTCTAGGGAATATGAACAAGATTCAGAAGAATCAGAGGAGAAGGAGCAAGATACAACAACCGCAGAGGAGATTGAGCAAGATACAACAGCCGCAGAGGAGTATACGCAAGATACTAAAGATTCTGAGGCGTCAAGTTCAAGTAGTCCTTCTCCACCATCTGGAAAAGATAATCCATTTATCCATAAACTGACCCAAAGAATTGTGTTCTCGTCATTTTCATTCGTTGTACTTTTCTTTATTGACCTGTGTTTATTATCTGTAATTTGCTGTAGAAACAGAAACCCATCATGAGAAGGTATCACATCTCTCGTCACAGCTTGAGGTCCAGGAACCGAGTATTACGATTCCTGCTCAATCTCCGTCTTATGGACTTCCAGGCAACAAGCCAAGGTATGATCAGGTGCTTGCACCACGAGAAGGTACCTTGTCATTCTAGACTTGAATTGGTCTTTTCTCGTTTTGCTTTTCTAGTCTTATGCTTTGTTTTCTTCTGTGGAAGCAGATATTTCGAACGAGACAAATAATGAAAACACTACTTCCAGGGCTTCAGTGAATTATCTCACTCAGGTATTACTCAGGATTTCAGGAACATTGACTGTGGAGATTTTTCACTCAATCTTTCAATTCAGGAATCACAACTGATGTAGGTTGATTTGTGCAGTGTACTAAAACTGCTGCTTTCAGAAAGAAATTCAATGGTGCCGGCATCAGACCTGATATGATTCCAGTTTTGGAAAAAATTTGGGCAAAGTATGGCGACATAACCGAAGGGACTAAAGTACGTAATGTTGGCACAATAGCCAGGGCCTTAGAATCACTGGCGGAAGTGGTACAGATCCTCCAAGGTAGTTCCGCGAGAACTTTGAATGATAGTCAGGTGGAACTTCTGAGCACCGCGTTGTTTGACCTTCAACTTATGGGTTTCAAGGTAGATTGGCTCGTCTCCTCAGTCGAAAAGGCCGTGACTTTCTTCAAAAACAAGTCTTTGATTAATTCTTTGATGGAGGCTAAGACGGAAAAAACCAAAGCTGAAGAAAGGAAAGCCCATTTACTTGATGAATTGGCCAAAGTGGATGAAATGGAAAAACGTTTGGAAGAGAGAATGATCCTTTTAACAGAGAAGCTTTCTGTTTCGGGTTTGACTGATCTTGATCAATGCTTAGGAGATGGACTATGCTAGTTGAGCTGTTAAATAACACTGGTTCCAAGACTAAGAACTAAGAAGGAAAGTGCAGTTAGACTTGATGCATATTCTCGAGACCATGCTAATTGGGAGATGACAATTTTCTATCGGGTTTTCTATGGGCACACGTTAAAACTCAAATTCTTAGGGCTAAGGTAATATGTTATTTTGTGTAGGGGTTAAGGCAATATTTTGTTGTGTATTTCTACTATGATTCTAATTATAAATAGTGGGTTTCGATATTTGCTCATGTCTAACAACGGGAATCCTCTAATCGTGAGGCAGGTACCACGGATGTAGCAACGTGTTGACGAACCTCGTTAAATTTGTACGAGTATTCTTTTAGTTTTATCAAATTGAATTATGGCAACAAATTCAACTCAGAGTACACAGACGGGCGAGAGAGAGTAACAATGGAAGGAAGTAACAACGGCGCAGCATCAAATCGATGGCCGCATCTACCTTCGGACCTGATCGAAGCAATAGCTCACTGCCTCGAAACTCGGAACGACCTCTGCTGCTTCCGGCAAGTTTGCAATCACTGGCGAAATTCAACCCCACTGTCTCTCCTCCGCCGCATGCCCGCCATCCATCCGCTCCTACCCCTAAACCTTGAGGCCGGCAACATTGAATTTTTCTCGCATCATGCCTTCTGCTACCCTTTGAAGCTCGTCGCCAGCTCCGTTTGCCTCTTCCGTCCAATTGAGGGCCCCACCGCTCAACCCTGGTTAGCCAGCGTCGAAGAATTCAACCGTACGTAGTAACCTCCTCCTCCGACTCCCCCTAACTCATACTCCTTTGTTGCGAAATTTACCGCCGAGTGTAGTCCAAGAATCTGACCATGGTTACTCCTTGTTACCGAGTAATTTCCCCACTGTTTTCGATTTGTCGAAATTACATGTCACACAGCTCTTTCAAGGGTATTGTTTAAGGGTAAGGGACAATTATATTAGTGACAGAGTGTTTAGAAGAAAAAAGAAGATAGCCGAGAATCATGGTATCTGCAAAGTGGTTTTGTTCGGTAATCCTAACACTCGCCGTGGTCACTCATCGAATCTCACTAGCTTGGATGATTGTCAAGTCATTGTGCTTGATGGTATTGGTGACCTAGGATGGGTGGGTCTTAAAAGCCGTGAGCACGACATGGAAGTGACGTCGTAACGTTCAAGCTAGCTTAAAGTGCGATGATATTGTATGTTATGGTAATAAGGTTTATGTTGTTGATGACACAGGTGGAATCCATCATCTTAAGTATGGTAGCACCACACTGGCGTATGCAGGTAACCCCATTTTTCCACGGCGCGGTCCCGATTCTTGGAACAAGTGGTTTGTGGAAATTGATGGAGGACTATATTTGATCAACAAATATAAACACAAAGATACATTCAAGTTTGAGGTTTATAAACTCAATGTTAACGGAGTGTGCTGGAACCGCGTTATGAGCTTGGGCGATGTTAGGATACTGTTTGTGACTTGCGATGGGGGGTTCTCTGCAAATGTTAAGGATTTTCCTGGCTGCAGAGGCAATTGCATTGTTTACTATCCTGGCTGGAGCCGGAAACAGAATTTTGGTTTGGATGGTGATTGGTCGAGTAAAGAGTTTGGTATTGCTGTGTATTACTTTGACGACTCTAAGGTCGATGATGGCTACTCGGGACTTCACCATATTACAGATTACGAAAACTATTGCAAATTGTTTTGGCCTCCCCCTGCTTGGCTTCATTAGGTCTGCAATAGTTGAATTCTTTTGCTATATATCTTCATAGCTTAGATTGTTATATATGGTGCATTTTGTTTTCCTTGATCTTTATATTCCCATATGTTTTTTTAGTGATATATGGCTTTTACTTGTGAATTTTGACATACATAACTGTTGGCCTTGTTACTATTTGGATGTATACATGATTATTTCTTTTTGATGACAGCAATTGTAGCAGGTTTTCGGAAGTGCCATGATGCGTATCGTTTCGAAGACCTACTCAGTGTGCTCACCCGCTCTTCATCAGTAAGCGTTACTCTGAAGTCTGATATATTAGTAACTTAGATTCTTCATCAAATCCTCAGTAAAGTGTTACTCTGTGAGTATTAATTTAACGAGTGAGATGTGCTTAAGGGCTTACCTCCTCGGTAATAGATCTGAATATCCGAGAGACATGCCCTCATATCGAAAACAGAACTCCAAGGTCGTCGACAGGGGCGGAGCCAGGGGGGGTTCAAGAGGTTCAGTTGAACCCCCTCTCCCCAATAATATAAATTAGTTTAGCTGAGTATAATCACTACTACATGGATGCCGCAGTGGTTTGTAGACACTTATGTATGCAGAAGATCGCGAGTTCGAGCACTATGAGATTGATATGTTATGCCTTTATTTTCTGCCTTTCTGTTAGATTTTGAAATTTTGCAAAATTTGTGTCATCCAAGGATTCGAACACGGGGTGTGTTCATGGAAACTTCCTCCTCTGCCACTCAGCCAACGTTATAATCATGTGTGCGTAAGCATAACTTTTATATTTAACTCAGAGAGTAATTTTCGTGAAAATGAGCATTATTACAACAAAAATCTTTAAAAGACTTTATTTTCTTTGGCTTAAATTTATGAAATGAGACTATATTAAATGGCCTGGTAGTGTAGATAAATTTATAAAAATCCTTTCTCGAAAAGACAAAAATTAAAAAGAAAAACTCGATTTTACCATATTAGTATTTCGTATTAGTTACAAAAATTTCCGAACCCCCACACATGAAATCCTAGCTCCGCCCTTGAAGGTCGATCATGGCAAAGTTTTGGGATCACTTGACCACTCTTAGAAAGATGATTAGAATTTGCAAAAGCCAAAGTATACAATCCACTATTTTTTGCCGAAAATGCTCCAAAAACAAAAATTTGAAATTTTTTCGAGGTACACCCCAAATGTAATTGTTTTGGTTTTAGCAAAATATTAGTAACAAAATCCTATTGTAAGTCCAAAAATTGGCAACAAAACGATAATCGTTAACCTCAACGAGTGATGTGTGTAGAAGGCCGGTGCCTAAAGATCGTACAAGAGAACTCTAAATTTTTTAGAATGTTTGACTAATTTAATTAGAAAATGTGCTAATATAGGATGGTAATCAAATCGTGGAAATGCAACTTTAACAAGGAAGGCCAAACTACGACTATCGTGGTTGGGTAGCTATACATTCTGATCAGTGTTAACATACGGTAGGAATGGAATTGCAAAATACTCATATCGTAGAATAAAATCAAATAAATGGAAACAAAAAACCACTTTGAATTTTCAAAAATGGATAACTGAAAACATATTAAAAACCACTTAATATTTTCAAAAAAGAGACGTTGATTTAAACAAATATGGGAACCCAAAATGATATCGAACAAACATGTTAGTGGCATCTATTGAAGAATACCAAGAACGATAAGGATGAGCAAAAAAAACCCATTTTGATTTAACGACCCGTTTCCAATCCTATTTTTGGGTCGGGTACCTGATTTGGCTCGCACCAAAGCAAACAAATACCAAAAGACAAAAGTATCAAATAAATATGCATCATGAAGTGCATTTTACCTAGTTGAGAGAGCTGCGTGAACTCTCAAGATTCTTCGATGTTAATGGTGCATTAATAATTCCTCCTTGGGAGGATGTAATAGGCAATAAGAGTTAGTTTTTCGTTTTTCGTGTTGTAATAAAAAAAAAAAAAAAAAAAAAAAAGTGCATACACCAACCCATCAAAACGATGAAAAAGTAGACTTACCAAAAAAAAAAAAAAAAAAAAAATCTACTATGTATATTCTACGTAGTACTGTATTCTACAATTTGAATTGGCCCCAAAATCAATTAAATTGATTTGGGGAAAAAACCCAGTACGGAAGTGAGAGAAACAAAATGGAAGAAATTAACAATGGCGGAACAAGCCCATGGTCGGCGCTACCCTCAGATCTCGTCGGAGCAATAGCTCGCCGTCTCGAAACACGAGAAGACCTCCGCCATTTCCGGCAAGTCTGCCACAACTGGCGCCACTCACTCCCACTCTCTCACCTCCACCGCACCGCCGCCCTTCATCCTCTCCTACCGATCACCATTCCCGGCCAACCTCGTGTCTACTCCACCCGCCCTCTCAAGCTCGTCGCCACCGCCGTCTACCTCCTCCGCCCAATTGCGGGCCCCACTGATCAACCCTGGCTAGCCACTCTCGAGGAATTTAACCGTGGTAAGCTTCTCCTCCGATTACCTCTGTCTCGTACTCCTTTCATCAGAAATTTACCACCGAATCTTGTAGAAGAATCTAACCATGGTTATAACTTGTTGCCGAGTAATTTCCCCGTAGTTTTCGATTTGTCGAATTTTCATGTTACTAAGCTTTTTCAAGGGTACTGCTTGAGGTTTGGGGATAAAATTGATAAAATGTTTTTGGAGAAGACATTGTCTGATTATCAAATAATTAAGGTGGTTTTGTTCGTTAATCCTGCTTGTCGAAATGGGGTTTCGGCGAATCTGGAGAATTTTGATGATTGTCAAGTAATGCTGCTTGATAAGTCTGGTTATTTAGCAACCTTGGACCTTAAAACCCCTGGCGAGGAGGAGGAGGAGGAGGAGGAGGACGAGGGGATGTCGTGTGGTCATATTCGGATTTCTCCGATATGTACTTGTAATGTTGCTCACAATGAGTATGATGATATTGTGTGTTTTGGTGATAAGGTTTATGCTGTTGATCGCCATGGTTTAACCCATTACCTTAATTATGGTAGCACGGAAAAGGTGTTAGCTGCTAACCCGATTCCAGAGAAGGGTTCTGATGTACCACTACTTAGGAAGTGGTTGGTGGAATTGGATGGAGGACTCTACTTGGTTAACCGATATGTTAACACTTCTAGTGCTGATATTACACTGAAGTTTGAGGTTTATGAGCTGGATTTTAGTGGAGGGTGCTGGAATCGTGTTAAGAGCTTGGGAGATGATAGAATACTGTTTGTGACTTACGATGGGGCATTCTCTGCAAATGTCGTGGATTTTCCTGGCTGGAGGGGCAATTGTATCGTCTACTATACAGGTCGTTATTTTTCAAAAGTTGATGGTCGTGCTCCTGATAGGGCGTGTAAGGAACTTGTTATTGCTGTGTATTACTTTGATGGCTCTGAGGATGCACCGACTCATGCCTACTCTGGACTTCGCCATATTGGACATTATGAAAACTATTGCAAGCTGTTCTGGCCTCCCCCTGCTTGGGTTGTCTAGTTCTGGACTATGCCCTGTTCCTGTACTATAAATAAAGTATAAATCGACTCTTTTGCGCTCTGCCTATCTGACCTGCAAGTGAAGTATATGCTTTCACGAAGGATTGGAGCAAGGACTGAAGGATAGAAAAAGGTCTTCTCTTATTAAGAAATATGTCTATTATCGCCGAGACTAATTGATCTTGGTCATTGCTTGCCTGGTTAGGAAGGGTGTTCGTTTAAGAAGTTATTTTGGTCTCCTTGTCTTGTTTACGGGGCATATCTTGGGACTACCTAATTTATGAAGACTTCCTCTTGCTAAGCTAGAGATATGTCTTAAGCTAATCTTTTCAGGGATGTCTACTTGGTAGTACTGTACCTGTCAAAACTTGTAGCTCACTGTTTGAAAGTAGCATTCTTCAATGCTTATTATATGGTGCATTTTAGTTTTTATTTCGTGATCTAATTGAATTTCCCGAGCATGTTTTTGTGCTGTGTGGTCGTTGTGAGTCTTCTGACCTGTGAGTTCTGATATTTCGTTATGTTTGGCTAGTTCCAGGATAAATGATTAGGGCAGTGGTTGCGCATTAGAAGTACATTTGTTATTTCTTGTGACAGTACGAGTACGATGCAGGCATGACTCGATTGTATAACTTCATGAAAGCCCAAGAGGCCATGACTCTTGCAGATATTCTGAAGTGCGTGCACTTTGCACTTCTCTAACACCTGGTCACCCGCTATTCTTGAGTAACTGTAAGTATGGACCAGATTCTGGACCAAGAGTACACATTCTTCGTCCTGATGATAGCCAACCAGCCACAACGACGTTAATTATATATCCTGGTAATAACTTTGCCATCGTCCCAGTTTTGTGAACATTTAGTTACCCGTGAAACGTGCTTAAAAATGACCGAAATGTGTCGAACTGCCCAAACAGTGCAATGAGCCCAATGTTCAACAAAGGTCCACCCGATTTAACATTTCCATATTTCAAAACAATAGTTAAAATGGGTAGTGATTTTTACACTCCCCATATTAATGTTTACATTCCCTATATTAATGTTTACACTTCTTTTTGTGAGAGGAGTATGGTTCTCGCATTGGAAGATGTGACCCACAATCGGAAGTGTAAATATTAGCATGAGAAGTGTAAAACTCACTACCCATATAAAATCAGCCAAATCTAAGTAATGCACCATTGTTTTATTGTTTTGGGAAATTCCATCTTGTACCCCTGCAGTTTCGACTTTTCCACGTTATACCTATTCTTGTTTTACGATTCCAGTTTGTACCCCTGAAATATACATTTTGTCCACAATGTGATCAAACTATCATATTGCCGTTAGTGAGTCGTTAAATTTGGATATTTCATCTAAAAGGTTAAAGAATTTTTCTACTTGTACCCCTATATTTTCACTATTTTTCGGAATATACCCATTAGTTATAGGTATTATTTTATTTACAAATTCTTTGTGTTATATTTCATCGTCACTTCATTATTAATGTCAACACTAGCTTTTGGTCCCGTGAAATCACGGGTCTGTTATTCGCTATTTTGTTCTGAAAGATTGTAAATAATTCATGATCAGTGGTAAGAATATGATCAAATCACAAAACTTGAACATTTGAGTCAAAAACCTATCAGATGCCAATCATGCATGATCTTACACATTTTTTTTCAAACTTAACAATAATTAAAAGGGACAACATAAAGACTATCCTCTCCAGCTTCTAAGTTATTACGTAGTATCTCCAAGAATATCATGTATGTCTCCCATAGAAATTTGAACTACGGGGTTACAACTTCACGGTCACTCGGTCAGACCTATCTTTCTCATTCTCTTCGCTCACAAAGCTTGACCGTCGGACAGTGCGTCTTCTAATTCTTGAGGGCTTGATTGCGAGCAACCTTTGCTTTTTGAGTTGATTGGTGCATGAAATACTTAAT
>JBBYHQ010319062.1:0-15933 GCA_038382645.1 Spergularia azorica | reverse complement strand
GGTAGACTCTGCTCCAGGCTTACCTAAAAGAAGAAAAGTCTTGAAGACCCGAATTGATGAACGTGGGAGAGAAGGTACACTGTTTTTCTGTACATGTTTCCATGATTGGCCTAGCATTATAAAATCTAATGTTACTTGTTTGCTTAATTCTCCTTGTGTTTTGTTGCAAATACATTTTATTTATTGTGTTGGTCAGTTTAAAATTTCTCTGTTGGATGTTGTACTGTAATGAAGTTAGGGTGGAGTATAGGAATTTCATCCTGTCACAACAATTCCGATTGTGCAATTTTGATCTAATTTCTGCCTACAATGTGTCCCTGTTGCTTTCTGGGTATTTTTGGTACTGTGTGAACCTTCTTTACTGTGAAGCTAGTCATCTGAGTGATATTTAATACAGTAGTATGTTTTCTTTGCTCTTGTAGTTACTGAGGTCGTATGGGAAGGGGAAGAAGAAGATACGAAGCACGGGAATGCAGGAAACAATGGTAATGACAATGGAAAGAATCCTAATGGTCATACTGTCAAGGTTGAAGACAAAGCAGCGATTAACCCTGTTCACAGGTTCGCGCTACCATAAACCTTCACAGAACTCTTTTTGAAAGCTCTTCTGGACATCAACCGTCCTGTTGATTTCCATTACAGTCCCGTATCCTTATTTAACCTTTACAACTTGTTGAAGCCTAATTATCATTTACTGTATTTCAGGGCGGCCTCTACTAAAAAGTCACCTGCAGCTACTGCGCCTGCAGCAGGAAAAGCTGGCGGTAAGAAAGGAGCAAATGCAAAGGATCCTAAGCAAGGAAATATAATGTCATTCTTCAAGAAGAAAGCCTGACAAGTCGTGGAAAGTATTACTCGTATATTGTTTCTTCCTTCTCCGCTGTATCTTTAGCGTTGCCAGGCTGAGTAGAGTAGAAATTGTTCTGTAAGTAGGTGCTAGTTATGTAGTTATGTTGTACTGTAACTTCATGGCATTCAGCACAGAATTCATTTTGAGCTCAATTTGCAGATCTGGCTTTTCTCTACAGTTTTACTTGTATTGGTTGAACGCCTTTTGGTGGAAAGATGTCCATACATTGAGTTACGTTAATGCAGTAAGTAGGAAACTCGAACGACTGTCGACTCACCTAGTCATTAAGTACATGTATATGAACACTTCAAACATAGCTGAGGTAAGTTGCACTACAATTAGAATTAGTGATCGTTTTTAGTTCTGAAAAATTCGAGGAGAGTTATATTTTCGAAATTACATTTCTTTGTTGTTTGATTGCCTACATCACAGGAAATACCAAACTTCAACAATACTCTTCAACTTGAACCTTGACAAGATCTTTGTAGACATCGAAGATCGAACATAATAGCATAGATACTATGTACAATAATTTGGGCACATGAGCACTAATTGCTACTTAATATATCTCCCAAATGCGCACAAGCGCATGATGACATGCAGAAAAGACACAAACTGTGCTGCAAATTCAGTAAAAATATGATTAATGTCCACCATATTAGCAACAAAAACATCAGATTTTTACTAATTAAGAAATTTCCTAGTGTATAGACACAGCTTTGTTTTAAGTATTCAAAACATTTCCAAATTCCAGAGAAAATATTACACAGGAAAAAAGCAAATCTTTTATGCTTCTTCCAAATGCTTACAGCAAATCTAAACAGGTTAATAATATGGGTCACCATTACCCATATAGTTCTTGTTACAAGAGCATCAGTTTATTTACTGGCACACATCTCTATGTAGGCATTTATATACAAAACTTCAAAACACGTTTACTGATAATAACCTATGAAGCACGGAAACTCCTTGATTTTGTCGACCGTGTACCCGTAAGTCCGTTACAAAACCCGTAAACCTTATCCGGTATATCATGTCCTATCCACGTTGAGTTTTTGTCTCCGACTCCATGCAACATAGATGATAATCCTACTTGAATGACAATTAAGTTGTGGATCTTCCTTGATGAAGCTTGTTAGTACTGTCCAAATGAAGTAGTGGATTTTCATGATCTATCAAGAGGAGAATAATGACCATATCTGAGCTTCTCCTCTAGACAATTGCTCTTAACTTCCTGAGGTGGGATAAAGCAGTCCATAGAAAGCCCTTGCACATTGAAGGCAACATCATCAATCACCCAAGCCTCCTCCATTCGTAAAATCGAAGGACCGGACTTCAGATTATCTCCAAATCGAGTGATGATGGCGTGTGTTTGGCCGGAGTGGGCGATCATTACACCTTCAATTGTCCGATAGTCCTCGATTTTCGACCCCATTGTGGTCTCCCAGTAGTGTGGACATGCACCAGGGGACTGTATTCTTGTCAAGTACGAGTCTTCTAAGTAAACTAACAAGCCACTCTTCTGGCTAAAGTAACCAAATGTTACATGCTTGATTGTTTCGGCTATGTTATCGCTACGGTCAGCTAGGTCGTTTTGATCAGCACATAATTTCAACACAAAGCAATCTATGCCCATCATCTCCTTCTCTCCCATGTATTGTGCTACCGAAAACGCTTCTGATATAGCCATTGGATCCAAACCCTACACAAAACGCAATCAATAATCTATGTTACTACGACTTCTCACACAATAGAATAAAAACCGAAATGTTGAACACAATGTCACACATAAATGTACGATCCATTAGCCTTAACCGTGTAACATGCCAATAATCTATGTTACCACGACTCTTCACAGAAAACAAAGCCAAAAGAGGTAACAGAACCTTTGCACATTTTGGTATGTGAACGAGTGACTGCGCTTAACAACCAAAGTCCAAGTAACACAGCTAACAACCAAGAAAACAGACAAACCCAAGTACTGTGATCCAAATATTAAACTTGACCAAGTCGTATGTGGGACCACTAGTAATCGAAACCCAATGAAAACTTGTCAAGGGTATTCCTCTAGAAGTCAAAGCTCAAGAACATTATCGAAATGAAATCAAGGAAGTCTTAGTATAGTCGTTAAGATAGAGTTATTGGTTACATTGTTACAAGAACGTCTGAATCTCCTTCAAATCGTTGCATAATCTAGTACCTTACTTTGTAATAAGGACCCAACTCACCAAATCCTTCTCGAGAACAGCAATTCTAGCATAAACGGGACACGTCCTTGAAATGTAACCTCGAACTATCAAAGTCACAAGTCCAAACCTACATCACTAGACGAACCTATGTGTTTCATTACACATTAACCGACCCCAGAAAAGTTACTTGAAGTAAAAGTATCATATCCTAAAAAAAAAAATATCATAACCTCATATAAGTAATGGGGTCAAGAAGGTGCTTTACTAATTACTACCAAAAAAACAAAGAGATAGTAGTCTTTTGATCCCATGTTACAACTTGACTAGTGCAGCAATCCTAGTGACACATGAGTGTTGTTTTGATGGTGAGGAACAGCTAAGATCTTGGAAAAAAAAATTAAGATTTGGAGTACTTTCAGATTCCATTTCACATATGAAACTGACATATATCTTCTGTAAGATACCCCAAAAAAACTTGCATTATTCCTCCAAATTACAACCAAAGTCATCAAAGATACCTTTGTATAAAGGGAATTGAAAAGTCAAGCTTTTATTAGTGATCATCATCTTGTTTGGACCATCATTGATGCTTAGGTGTGTGTTTATGTCATATAAATGTCTTTAAGAATGATCCACTTAGCGCTTTTTTTTTTTTTTTGGTTTCATTTTTAATGGCTTTTTGTGCTCAACATGCTTGGAAAAATATAAAGCAGGTACCACAGACCTTTCACACAGAGGTAAGCATGTGACTAGACAAAGCACAAGTGCACAACAAGACCCTGCTAAGAAAACCCACGTCACGAAAAAGTTTAGTGCGTGCTACTATAATCAAATCAGGGTTCGAAACTCGTCTATATTATTACTTATTAATATAGTACTGTCTTTATGGTTCCATGCTTCCCTTTGAACCAGGAAATAGAATGTGAGAAGGATGGTGTACCACCTGCCATACCTTCCTGTGGTTGTACAGTACAAACTTAGTATTTATTACGGAGTGGCCAAGTTCCAAAACATGCATAAAATGTACCCCTTATATTGTAAGTCGGTAATTCTCGGTTCTAAGAATAACACTCCCTCGTCTCAATTCATATTCAAATGACCCATTTTACTATATTTACAGACTCATCTTAATGTAAAGTGAGTCATTTTGATATGAATGGAGGAGGTACTAAACTTCAATACCATCATGTTCACATCCAACATTATATTGAATGGGGTAGACAAAGGTGGAACCCGATACAAACTAAGGTAGTACCGAACTGCCCAAGTCAGTGTCACCCTATGATGCTAGCATATTTCACAGGAATTCTATATAGCAAGTGTTAGTTATGTACGTACCCAATACTACTAAAAAATCAAGTATGCAAAAATCATGTTCTTATTAAAGTACATGACCAAACACAGAGGGCATTTACGACAAATGAAAAGATGGAACAACCACATTGACTTGAGTCGTCAGTGCAATATTGCAAAGTAAACTCTAGTCATCAATGAAACTGACTTATTATTGTACGTGTACCAAGTCCAAATAAATAAGTGTGGAGCACAAAAAAACACAAATTCAGAAACAAAAAATTTATGATGCATCAGCTACTACTGGCTTGGGTTACAAGATCCGGAATGCTAGTGTTTCGTTGTTAGGTAAGATAGTGTTGTCACACAAAATTGGAATTTAAAGCCATACTACCTAACATATGTGAACTCTTTTCCTATAATGTTACTTTGATTTCAGCCTCCTATGATATGTTGATCAAACTCTTCATTAACGGAATAAATGTCGTGTCAAGCACTCGACACTTGGGTATATTTGGTGTTTTCTGAAAGGTATAGTCTAACCTCCCATTGCTTCTAGTCGAGTGTGAGTCGAGTAGGCTAATGCAATAGAGATTGTCATGAATCGAGATAACGTTGATCAAATGTTGAACAATTCCCGAATAAAGTCATGTACTCTCCACTCGATGTTTTTTCAATGCAACAGTTTAACTTTAACCACCCAATGCCTTTTAGTCGAGTCTAAGGACACAGGTTTGGTGAGTCGAGTTTGTCGAGTCGAGTCAAGAGTAAGTAGGCTAATCCAATTGAAAGTCATAGCTCATGACATTTTGAGCTTGGCTTCAAAAGAGTGAGTATCTTACATGTTACAAATTTGGAATAATATCAACTTTTGACACATGACATTTTGTGGGACCTTATTGGAGTATAAGGGATGTGAATGTTGGTATGACAACCGATTTGGTATAAGGTTCAAATCTTCTATAGATCCCAACACATCTCATAAAAAAGAAAAGTAATGGAGAGAAAAAGCATGGAAGTATCAATTCTAATACTAATAGGCTTGATCCAAAAGTGCCAAGCACATGCTACATCCCATAGGCGTGAGAAGTAGGGCATTGAAAACCCATGATTGTGAATGTGTAAGACCATCATATTACACACAAAACCATCTTTTTCCCACTAATTACTTCCAACAAAGATTACTCACTTATAGATATTCAAACCAAATGGGGTCCTACATCTATTGTCCTAAACAGATTACTCGTAAGTCGTAAGTCGTAAGTCGCTATGTATCTTCTCATTACAAGAGAAACATTGAGAACTGCATTCGGACGTAACAAATCGTGAATTCTTCCTAGGGGGTAAAAAATCAACTCTAAATGTGTCTAAACATGTTCAAACAAGTAGTACTAGAGGTATAGAAAGAAAGTAATGAAAACAAAAATGTGACATAACATAAGTGGAGAACTTTTCAAATGGACCCATTCTTTGTAAAGACTCGCACCCACAAGGATGAGACTAGAGTACTAGATAGTAGATACACGGATACACCTTTGGAACTTGGAAATTACCAATTTGACATCTTTTTTAATAAAAATAGACAAACTTGGATAATTTTAAAGACCAAAATGAGATTTTCGCCTAAGAGTTAAAATTGAGGTATTGAATACGTTATGTCTTGGTTATTTTGTTGGTTCACGACTTATATTAGACCCGAAAAAGGACATAATTAGTACATAGAAATGGAAAAAATGGTACAAACATTAGATAGATTAATGGTACCAACCTGAATTACACGGCGCAGAGGGCGGACACCGCCTTTAGCAGCGTGTGAGCCAAGCCAAGGGGTGTAACGCCAAGCCACATTGCCATCACTACCAGCAAGAACTTTACGGCCACCAACAACAAGCTCAATTGACCACTTATTAGGCAACATTTGCCACATTACAAAGCACCCCTTATGGGAGGCTCCAGCCGCCACGACAGCGGCTGGCGAGCCGCTTGAGCCGGGCTCCTCTAGCATCGTCATGCTCACTTTTCCTGTTGCAAACACATTTTTTACCACCATTTTTTCTAGCTTCTTGCACCCTGTTGCTGCCCTAAAGTGCTCAATTATGTATTGGGCTGATGATGACACCTGCTCATCACAATTTCAATTTCGTCATTTTACAATCAAACTCGTAAAATACGATATAGCGTCACCTGGTGGTACTCAATTTCAAATTAGATCATAACATTCATAAGGGTACATAAAAATCACTAAGGAGAAAGTCAGAAAGGTCAAAGGGTGGCAATCAAATTATAATTTCCAATAAAAATATTATAAAAATAAGATTATATTACCAAAATCTAGGAGTTAAAATTCATGGCACATATTTCAAGACTATATAGGGCATTGATCATGCAACTTTTCCAAGATACTACCAAAATTGTGTTTCCAAGATATGATCATCACCCCCAAGAATTTATAATTTGACTATCAGTCAACCAATTCACACTTGAAGATACACACTCTAAGTGACGAGGGTGATACCGAAACTGAGTATCACTATTGGGTAACGCTATCTCATTTTCCGATAAATAAAACCCGTACCGGGGAAAAGAAAAAAAGAACCAACCTGAAGGAGAGACTGACGAGGAAGGAGAGAGATAGGAAAGAGAGGACAAGCAAGAACACTCAAAAGAACTTTAAGATCAGATTTTTTATGAGAGAACAAGTTTTTAACCCAATTTTTCCATGCATGGCTTTTCTTGGAAATCTTCTTAATCTCATCTTCGTTGAAGGGTTCTTCAGATAATGGCGCAAGTCTGCTCATTTCATAAGTAAAAAAGGGTAAATTTTGGGTTGGTAAAAACTTGTGGTAAAAAAAAAACGAGCAGAATACTACTCTGCTCCGAAACAGGGGAGAAATGAGAAGTGGGAAAATGGGAAGAGAGAGATGTGTGAGGGAGAAGATTAATAAAAGCAGAAAGGGTATCTGAATTTATTCGTTTGTTCATTCGCTGTAGAAATCTGTACGACTTTTGGCTTTCCCACACACTCGCCTTTTCTCCCACGCGTGTCCTCGATCTTTACATTTCATATTCCCATTGTTTCATTAATGCGCGGATCTTCTATCTCACTTTCGAGTCTCGAGTCTCGACTCTCAAAACCAATTGTGTGCTAGAATTTGACGTCAACAAAAAAATTGTGTGCTAGAATTTTCACCAGCAAATCCGCGCAAACCAAAAAGTTTTCCTCCCAAGCCAAAAAAAATCCGCCACAATCCAAAACTTCCCAAAAATCAAACAATCGTAAGTCAGCACTAGGAAATAATCTTATTCTCCAGAATACGGAAACTTCCAAAATTGTGGAAAAGAATATTACCTATGGTGGAAAGGAAAATAACGCTCCTTTCAAGCATCCATACGCAACCCGCATTCCAAATCGAGCAACTCACTAATGTCTCACCCACGGCAATTCCTGCTCAACCCCACTTTCCCCACTCCACTCATCAAATCAATACCACCGGAAAAGATAGTTTGCGTGGGCAGAGAGATGGATGCACCCTATATGGGATTGATATCAACCCTATCGATTCCTTACAAGACCAATCAAGCTCTGACGATGCTTAAGCATGCCTACATGACTTCTGTTCCTACCATACCCGTTTTAATGGTTGATCGATATCCACGACTAGCTCCAAACACAACCCCCATCACCTTTATGGTATGGAATGTTCAAGGCACAGCCAAGAAGACTAAAATCACAGCTTTGAAGGACATAACTCGCCAATACTAACCTTCAGTGTTAGCTCTTCTAGAAACTCATATGGGCGGAAATCACGCAGAGAAAGTCGGAGATGTTCTCTGTTACCAGGGACGTACAAGAGTGGATGCAGAGGGCTTCAGTGGGGGGATTTGGATTTATTGGAAACCCGAACTGGTCACCATTGATCCTATTCACAAGCATCCTCAACACATCATTATGGAAATCACAAGGAATGGCGACATTCCATGGTTCTTCTCGGCTATATATGCAAGTCTGGATCCGACAAAGAGACAAGAACTCTGGAGATAATTAGAAGATTTTGCACGAGATAACAATAAACCTTGGGTTCTCGCCGGTGACTTCAACGAGACTCGTCATTTATGTGAACGCAGTGGTGGTGGACCAAATTTAATGACTGGGTTGAAGATAATGAGTTTATTGAACTGGAATTTTCCACAAGTGCTCGACTGGACAGAGTCCTATGTCTTCACACATGGGCAAGAGGAAATTCCCCCGAAACTCGCACAAGTGCTCGACTGGACAGAGTCCTATGCAATGCAGATTGGAGATTGAGATTCGAGGATGCCTCGGTTAAACACCTTCCAGCGTTTCAGTCAGATCATTGCCCACTCTTCTTCTCTCCAAATGGATTTGCTCCATTAAATGCCATCAATCGCCCCTTTCGCCTCCAAGCTGCGTGGATGGTCCATGAACAATTTCAACAGTTTATTGAAGAACACTGGCACAAGGATGCTGATCTCATTCCTCAACTCCGTGAGCTTTCCCTGAAATTACAGAATTGGAATGAAACAGTGTTCCAAAATATTTTCAAGCGGAAGAATCATCTGAAAGCAAGACTTGAAGGCTGCCAAAGGAAATTAGCTTTCGGAAGAGACGGGGGGCTCTTGAGATTGGAAGGCAGATTGCGAAAAGAGTTAGATGAAGTACTGGCGCAAGAAGAATTGTACTGGTACCAAAAATCCCGACTGGAATTCATAAAAGACCGAGATAGAAACACGGCCTACTTCCAACTTAGCACCATAATCAGACGTTGGCGCTAAAAAATTCCGACGGGAATTGGATCGAAAACCAAGATGAAATTAAAGCTATGGTAGTACAATACTTTCGGCAACTCTTCACTGATGACTCTCCGGAAAGTGAAGGCAGAAATTTACCAGTTGACAGATTCCAAGATTTCTCCAATGATATGTGGGAAAAGCTGATTCGTCCTTTCACCAAAGCCGACATTGCAACTGCTATTCATGGTATGGACCCTCTAAAAGCTCCGGGACCAGACGGATTCCAAGCATTGTTCTATCAAAAACAATGGTCCATGCTAGATGACAATGTGTATGCTCTGGCTCTGAAAGTTCTCGAAGGGAAGGGCATTCCAGATGGGTTGAATTATACTTTCCTAGTGCTCATACCCAAAATACAGGCCCCCGAATTGGTCTCTCAGTTTAGACCAATTGGTCTTTGCAACGTAGCCTACAAAATCATCAGTAAAGTCTTAGTTAATAGGCTCAAGCCGATATTGCCGTTTCTGATCTCAAGCTCACAAAGTGGGTTTGTTCCCGGTCGTCAAATAACGGACAATATTGTGGTCGTTCAAGAGATGGTACATACCATGAGAAGAAAACAGGGAAAAGTAGGAACTATGGCAATCAAAATTGACCTCGAGAAAGCGTATGACCGACTCAAATGGGCATTCATCCGAGACACCCTTCAGGAAATGCGCCTCCCCCTACTCCTTGTGGATGTGATTATGGAGTGTGTCTCCTCATCGAAGTTACAGATTCTATGGAACGGAGAAGCCACTGAATCTTTTACCCCATCCAGAGGAGTACGACAAGGAGACCCTCTGTCATCCTACTTGTTTGTAATGTGTATGGAAAGACTCCATCAGATTATTGACGAAGCAGTTAGCAATGGTGCTTGGAAACCGATTCGAGCAAGCCGAGGAGGCCCACAGGTAGCCAATATATTCTTCGCCGACGACCTTATTCTTTTTGCCGAAGCATCAGTCGAACAGGCAAAAGTAATTCATCAATGTCTCGACACTTTCTGTCTCTCATCCGGGGAAAAAGTAAGTCAAGCAAAATCTCAAATTTTCTTTTCCTCAAATGTGAAGGAAGCTGAAAAATCTGCAATCAGTCATGCCCTGAATATTCCAATCACAGAAGACCTTGGAATATATCTCGGCATGCCCATCATACATGGCCGAATCACCAAGCACACATACAGCCATATTGAAGACAAAGTAGATAAACGACTTGCGGGTTGGCAAACGAAACACCTCTCACTTGCCGGACGAGCAACTTTGATCCAATCTACACTGTCCCACATAGCCAATTACAGCATGCAATCGGCCAAGATACCACGCTCAAGGTGTGATGCCATAGACAGGAAAACAAGACGTTTTCTATGGGGTGGAGATGAAAATCACAGGAAGGTCCACCTTATTTCATGGGAAACCATTCAAAAGCCGAGGAGCAATGGCGGGCTAGGAATCAAATCGGCTAGTCAATCGAATGCTGCATTCCTAACAAAGCTCGGATTTCGAACACTCGCTCAGCCACATACACTCTGGTCTTCGGTATTAAGAGCCAAGTATTGCAAAGGGAGGTGTGATCTAAACATGTTCACTCCACAAGCCAACATGTCTCCACTCTGGGCTGGAATTGTCGAAAATGCAGAATCGATTAAAGCAGGGGTGACACATGCAGTTAGGAACGGCCGAAATACATTGTTTTGGGATCACTCCTGGGTCGACCAAGGGACTTTGGCTGAAAAAGCAATCCAACAAGTTCCTCAAGATCAACTGGAACTCTCAGTTAATGATATGTGGGACGCTGATCATGGATGGAGATGGGAAAGATTCTCGGATTACCTCCAACCAGAAGATTTGCTCAAAATAGCCGCCTTCGAATTGTCACCAGACAATAATGCACCGGATTCAGTATATTGGAATGGCTCATCAAATGGAAGGTTTACAATTAAATCTGCCATGAATTTCATACCGAGGTAATCCGGGGTTAGCCGGAGGAGGAGGCATCTTCAGGGACGAGTCGGGTAACTTTATTCATGCCTTTCTCTCAAATTTTGGCATTTGTTCATCGATGAAGGCCGAATTAATGGCCCTGAAACGTGGTCTGCAAGAAGCTGTCCATTGTGGATTTGAGAAACTTTTAATCCACATGGATAACTCAGTTTGCGTAGACTTAATCAAGAATGATACGACACCTGCAGGAGCTCTCAGCCCAATCATTTCCGATTGCAAAGCCATCATACAAAGGGGAATCTGGGTCGTGGACATTGAGCATACATATAGGGAGGCCAACCGAGCAGCGGACTGGTTGGCAAATTGCGCCACAGATCAAACTCAGAAGCTAGTAGTTCTTCAATATCCACCTAATGAGCTCCGGCTCATCCTTAGGGAGGATGTACTCGGGGTCTCTCGATCTCGCCTAGTTACTAGTTAATTGTTTTTTCGGGGTTTATCCCCTCATTGTAACCAAAAATTAAGATACTATAGTATAGAATGGGACACTGAATAGAATGTACAAGTGAAATACGAGTATTCGATAAGCTAGAATAGTTACTTCATTTTGTACCTTTTAAAACTTTTGAATATCGAGTTTATTGCGTGTTATTTCGTTATATAAGCAGTATTTTCCTTATCAGTTCTCTACCCCCTACCTCTTGCTTCACCTCATTAGTCATTATCGTTAGGCACGGAGCAATAAGAGTTGATACATCGAGATTCTATATGATCTTAATTGAAACAATTATATTTGGTTTGAATGGAATCAAACTGATCCAAAATTAATCATACTCGAAATGAATTGACTTAACCCGAGTAGGATTGACTCGATCCAAACTCTTCCCTCGAGACTCAATCATCGCACTTGTACATGACTACTACAAGTTGGTTAAATAACAAGAGAGCTTTAAAGCAAGGCAACAACGACGTAAAAGGGTGAATGTTACATCGACCCGTATTTGAGGTTGGCACCATGTCGTTCTTGTATCAAATTTGGATAGCAAATGCCGGATGTCTTTATTTATGTCACATTGAACGGATACAAATGCAACAACAACACTTCTTCAAACGACTTCTCAACGACATTTGCGACCTCATTTTGGGACCTATTGATTTAACCATTTCAATGCCCCTAATTGTTAGGGACAAATTAATTTCAGGTCTATTCCATTACTATTTCACTGGGGTACATGCCCATATATAAATATGTCCTTGTGTCCATGATTTACATAGCACCGAAAATTCGCAGTAAAACCAGCTAGTACGTAGTTCTCATACTTTAGTCGTGCTATAACATGCATGTGTAAGATAACAGACATCGGAAAATGCACTCAATTCGATGTGAGACTAACTCACAAATGTTACAATAGTGACGCACACAATATGACGCAACAAAATGCAATTACAAATCGACACACACACGATACTCGCTCCTGTCTTACACTCTTACAACCCCAACAGAGACAAGAGCGTTTTATTACATACTCATACCCCTGATAGGATCTCTTGGGCTCTTAACTTCAAAAATGATGTGAAATCTTCTTCAAATTGGTCTCGATAGGCCGCAACAACCTCGGGTGGGCTTGTATCTGCAATGTATACGTTCCCTTTGTTTATTGATTTACCATTCTTGCCCAACAACTTCTTTGGCACCTATTAACATCAATTCAACATTAACCTATTTGAGGGTTGTTGCAATTAAGGGTTGATGCTTACTTATGCTATATAGTAATAAAGAAAATGAAAAAAAAGAAAAAGGTACAATGTTGTAGTGTTTTCGTTTTACCATACCACTTAAACATTCGACTTTTGTTAGCATTTGACTTGAGATACATATTAATACCTGAGAGAGTCAGTGAGCGCTGTTGGAACAATGAACGAAATGGGAGGAATTCGAAGGAAACAATCTCTTATGGTAAGATCCAGGAGTGGCAGAGAAGAAACAAGATCCAAGATCACCCTTCCTTTCATTCTCTAGCTTCTCGTAGAAGTCCGGAAGAGATAGAGAAATTGTGTTGAAGTCATTTGCTGGAAGATCGTTCAAAAACACATGAATTTCAGGGATATCTTCTTCATAGTTCATAAGTCTATATGTCTTGTATGTAACATCCACAATTTCAGGCAGTAACAATAGAGTGTTAGGCCCTGAAGCACACCCTAGTTCAGCTATCATCACACCTCAAGCATATATAAAACCGTCACACTCCATGGTGGTTTTATGACTTGTGAACAGTAAAAACAAAAAACAAAAAACGTACAAAATAAGCATTTCGGGTACACTCAATCTCTGGTTAGTGTTGAGTCTTACACGGTTACACCAACTTGTTTTAAGTGCTTTACTGAAATAGTGAAATCATATACTTTCGCATGAATTGCATTTGGTTTCATTGTCACCAGTGAACAATTTCTTTTTTCTTTTATCCATAATAATTCATTTAGTGTCACACACAAGTTTTATACTCCAAACTAAGTGTATATGAATCATAATGAATAGTAGCTCATGATTGGACCTATTCAACAAATTCGTGAAACAAGGTAGACATCACGACGCCAATGCCTCATGCTAAATTTAGAAGCACATATACATGAATACATCTTATCATATTTTAAAGGCCGTCGTTGAGTCAGATCAATAATTAAGCAATCTAAGTCGTGCCATTTTAGCGTATACTCCATTTAACGCTTGTGTAAAATCATCATAAATACGAAGAGTTTGGCAGTATTCAACATATGTTCATTGGAAACACCTATAGCTGTAACCAAACGACTTCTTAAAATGGATGAAGCCGGGAAAATAAAAAATAAAAGACGTTTGACATATACTCCGTATAATTTTATACAAGCATATGCTAAAGAATTAGGACAAAATTCATTAGGATTGTTGCAAGTTGAATCAGGCAAATAAGGGTAAGCAGCTACATACATACGCATTATTCATACAAGATGGTTCAGTTGTATGACATCCTCTGGTTTAACAGTAACAGGATTGGGCTCTTCACGTTTATGACTAACAACTCTATCAATCAGCTTATTAAGACCTTTTGTTTCAAGAGGGAGGAACAACACTACGATTGCCGATCGAGGCGAAAACCACGCCTACAAAGAGCAAACTTGCTGCCATCTGATGACATTCTTCCCATTGAACTCACTGCTTCGAAACCAACAGTACGTCCTCATAGTTTCATATTTTAGTCGTGCTATAATGTAGGTGTGTAAGATAATAATAATGCATAATGCATCCAAGAGTCAAGACATATGTGTTAGAAGCAATAATTATAGATAATTAGAATAATAGAGAAAGATAATTTTTATTGATTACAAACCTACGCTTATATACTAGTATTACAATCTAATATAAAGAGCAAGAATAATTAAGATTGTGCTAAATAATTACATGCCTAACTTAGTACATAATGTCAGAGACAAATCTTTTAAATATGTACATGATAGCATAGCAAGGCTACGTTTATGGCTTGATTGATGATCAACTTTCGATCATTGGAGGATGGTGAGGATCAGTATGATTTCCATCCTTAATACGCCCCCACAAGACGGACGACCGTTGAAGGAGACCGATCTTGGATAATAACAGTTGTAGTCGGGCTTTCGGTAATGGTTTTGTTAGAACATCAGCTAGTTGATCGTCGCCGGAGATATGTGTGACTCGTAGTGTACCATCAGAGACCCGTTCTCGCACAAAATGGAAGTCTAGAGCTAAGTGTTTCATTCTTGAGTGAAAAACGGGATTGGCAGAATAATGCGTGGCTCCAAGATTATCACAATATATAACAGGGGTCTGTTTTGAGGTGTAGCCAAGTTCTTGGAGCAAGGATTTTAGCCAAAGAACTTCGGCTGTAGTTGCAGCAACAGCCCGGAATTCGGCTTCGGTGGACGAGCGAGCAAGAGTTCGTTGTTTCTTTGAACTCCAAGCTATTGGATTCCGACCAAGGTAGACAATGTAGCCAGAGGTAGACCTGAATTGATCCTTGTCGCCAGCCCAATCAGCATCAGTGAAGGCATGAAGTTGAAGAGGAGAGTCCCGATGAAGATGTAGACCATGGTGAAGTGTGCCACAGAGGTATCGTAGTAGGCGTTTAAGGGCTTGCCAATGATCTTCAGTGGGACAATGCATAAATTGAGAGAGCTTGTTAACGGAGTATGCAATGTCAAGACGCGTTAAGGACAAGTATTGGAGAGAACCAACTAGAGCACTATACTCAGTGGGGGATTCAAGAGGACGACCACCAGTGAGAGTGAGAGGGGAGCAGTCCATTGGCGTGGTGACAGAGTTGGCACCAAGCATTTTGGAGCGAGTGAGAATATCGGTAATGTATTTTGTTTGATTTAGAAAAAGACCAGTGGAGGTGGGGATGACCTCGACACCTAGAAAATAGGTGAGCGGACCAAGATCCTTAAGGGAGAAACGAGCAGCGAGTTGGGCAATGAAGGTGTTGAGATGAGAGTCGGAAGCACCAGTGACAATTATATCATCTACGTAGACTAAGAGATAGATAGTGATGCCACAGGACTTGTATTGGAAGAGAGAAGAGTCTGAAACCATAGGAAATAAGGAAGGTACGGAGTTCATTGTACCACGCACGCGGTGCTTGTTTGAGGCCGTATATAGCCTTGTTGAGCTTACACACGTGATTAGGCAATTTTGTATCAATGAAAACCGGAGGTTGAGACATGTAAACAGCCTCGGTGAGAGTGCCTTGAAGAAAGGCGTTGTTGATATCGAGTTGGCGGAGCGACCAACCATTGGAAATAGCAAGAGATAGAATTAGACGGAGAGTGGTTGGCTTGATTACCGGGCTGAAAGTGT
>JBBYHQ010319041.1:0-15935 GCA_038382645.1 Spergularia azorica | reverse complement strand
CAAAAAGTTTAAACTTCGTAATGAATTTTGTGTCGTAATTCGGTTGAGTTGATTGTAAGTTTCAATTGTCTTTTAGGTCAACTCGGTTAGCTTCCTCTGCTTCCGGTGGTGGGACCGGATTAGAGCATATGAGTTTAAAAGCTTAAATCTCGAAATTTGATTATAAAAAAGTTTCATTATAAGCCTGGAGTATGCGATTAGAATTTCACTAGACATAATTGCAACGTGTTCAACTATGCAAATACGCATATATATGTATTTTAGTTTTTGCCTATAAAATTTTCATAGCATGACCTCCCAAGATAAAATTCCTGGATACGCCACTGAGTATAATATTACTACTTTGTCCAAGGGTCTACATCGCTCTACGTTTTGGCTTTTTGCAACACGTACAGGTGTAGGTAATTTCAACTCTTTTGTTGTCAACCTCTATACCCCCATTCAATCAAATTAAACTGTCTGGTGCAGCGGCCAGTCAAAATATAATTCCACACAAGCCAAGTCACGAGTGACACAACGTCACTGTAAAAGGCGGCCAACCTTGGCTCAATAGCTCACCGTTAGGAAAGGCGAAGTGCCAACGTTGTACAAAGCACACAAAATCTCCCTACATAATTTATGACAATTTATGTCACACAAAATAAAGAGAAAAATGTAATTGACTTGAAATCCTGCCAACTAACTTATTCTCTATCATCATTTGTTTGCAAGAAAAAGTTCCAATGTCTCACTTTTACACTTTACCAACTTGTCTTTATTTTCTGTTTCATCTGTTAGTCCATCTTATTATTATTTCCTAACATTCTTCTTCTCTCCCTCTCTCCCTATTCTTCTCCTCATCGTACATTATGTTGGGTCATACATTTTGTTGATCTTTTGATTTGAAGAAATTATAGGTTTAATCTGCTGATGGCTGTTTCGACTTCAAATAATGAGCAACTTCGACATATGTTACAACATGTTGTTCAAACTTTGCAATGGACTTATAGTATTTTCTGGAAATTTTGTCCTCAACAAGGGTATTTCTTTCTACACACAATCATATGTATTTTTCATGCACGATTACTATCTTCTTTTACTATTGAGAGATCCCGAAATGTTAGCTATTTCAATTGATATTACCACATACTAACGACGATCTAGCCAATTGAAATAGCTAACATTATTGCTTCTTCTACGATTATTATTGTAGTGGACAAATAGAAAGAATGTTACAACTTAATCAACGACTTGAGCATTTGCTTACTATAATTTTGTCTGACTATATTTTTTCTCTCATTTTCTGAAAATTGTTTAGCATCAATATATATCTTACCATACTTAACTACTTAAGCATCATTATGACTAAAAATTAATTTGACATATTAGAAAAATTGTAAGTGTATGTACGTGTACAGTGTACTATGTTTTGTCAAATTGTCATTATAAAGAGTTTTTTTTTTCCTCCATGCAATGCATGTACAGGATGTTGTTATGGGCAGATGGATACTACAATGGCTCAATCAAAACAAGAAAAACAATACAACCATCAATGGACGTAAGCGCGGAAGAAGTATGTTTTCAAAGAAGCCAACAACTACGAGAACTCTACTATTCACTTTCGGCGGGTGAGTCGACGCAGGCCGGCCGACGTCCTACTGCAGCGTTGTCGCCGGAAGACTTGACGGAGACGGAATGGTTTTATCTAATGTGTGTCTCTTTTTCTTTCCCTCCCGGGGTTGGGTAAGTAACTAATTAATAATAAAGGAATTGTACTTTTTACTATATGTAGGTTGTTTTGTTACGAGAGTTTAATTCTCATAAGTCCTCCACTATAAAAAGGTACCCTAGAGTAGAATAATACTTTTGGTCAGCTGCATTTCTTGTTTTCCGTAATATTTGCTAAAATGGATAGTCCCTTCTTTAGAAGGCGGTGTAACTAAGCTTTAAGAATAGGCTTAAATGCTTAATTTCTCTTTTATTTGTTTGTAATTGATTTATTTAGTCTGGGTCACAACTCCCAAGTAAATAGTTATGAATATGTATCGCAAATGAAAGATAATGAACAATAATTACGTAAAGGAGATTTAGAGTTGAGAGTGCATTTAGAAACTTCAAACTCGGTATTATGCCTTAATATAATAACCTAAGTGCTCTTGCATAGTAGATAAATGCGTCTTTGTTAAAAAAAATTAATCACGTGAAAAAATTTCTAGTAAGGGTTTTTTGTGAAGGAGATCATAAATACTTTGGCAGTCAGCATTTCCTCGTGGTTATCTAGGCCACCATTTTCTCGTGCACGACCTTGAGTTTTCAACTTATTTTTCAATGCCAACTTTTTCGCCGTATCCTACTTCTAAGTCTGAGCGAGCTTGATGAACACTACTCATTGGGTTGTAAACATGTTGTTATACATTGAAGAAGCATGCGCAAATTCCATCAATTTCGACCTATTACAAGTGAAAATAGTCACAAGATACATATATCTATGTTTGGTTCTAGGAAATAAAGTGGGTGTGGTGTATGACTGTATGAACAATGTAAGCTGAAAAGACAAAGTACATATATAAAAAGGATGTAATAAGTATGTGACATATCAGAATTATCGAAGAAGATTGGTAGGAATATTTTGAGGGAGTGAGTTAGTTATAAAATATAGAGAGTGTGCTATAGGAGTAATTGCAGCCAGCAGTTGTAATGCTTTTTTTGGGCGTAGTTTTAGTGACCACTACAACCCTATGTGTAACCCAAAACCATGAACTAGCTTTTATTACTTTGCCTGCCAAATTGAAGATGCTGATTTAATTTTGATAGATGAAAGAATAAGTTCCCTCCGATTTTCATTTTTCCTAAAATTTCTTTTTTTTTTTTCCAAAATTTTAGAAAATTAATTTAATTTTTAATAGTTTTACATCGATAGATATAATACAGTCAGTTGTGCATTATGATTTCCATTAGTTACGTAATACTAGTCATTTGATCGACTAAGATGAAATAGTATTTGAAATGTATAGTCTCTGATCATCACCCATACAATTTCTATATTCTCCGTCTTTAACATGGTTAATTAAGTAGTAACTTTTGTGACACGGAAGAAGTACGTACAACGGTTAGCATACATACATGATGAATTGACGATTTCTCTTGGTAAAAGATGTGTCTATTAGTAAGCAGAGAATATCGCTAGTTCAATGCATGCAAGAAATTAAAATTAAAGTTGATTGAATGAATATAGTGATGTAATACATAAACTTGAGAAATGAGTAACTCATATGGAAATATATAACAAATAGGTTACCAGGGAGGGCATATGCAAAAGGCGAGCAAATATGGTTAGCTCGTACGAATGAAGTTGATAGCAGCGAGTTCTCGAGAGCTATCCTTGCCAAGGTTATCTTAGTTATTGAAATCACTTGATTATCAATTATGTTTGACTCTTGTAATTGTTTCCTGACTTGTACTTTTTCGTCTTCCATGTATAAACTATGGTGATACCGAAATTGAATCAGAGTGCTCACATACAGGTAATTCGTTATTGGTCTTTTATATGAAGGGATAATTCGTTATTGTTATGTGAAGTGATCTCCTTCTTTAATTTGTTCACTATTAAGGTACTGTTAAAGGTTATGATAAACTTGTCACTTTTTAGTAAGAATAAGTTCCGCTAACTAGTACAGTAGACCCCATTTTTCGATTTGGCGACTAACATGCTTCCAGAATTTCACTATCTATATTAAAATTCAACAGTGAATCTTTAGTATTAATGTCTGCGAATATATTATTAATCAATTATAAATCAGAAATTACAATACAGTTAGTATTGTCCAAGTTTCTATTTGGTGAGAGAGGTCATCAAAAGGAAAAGTATTACAGTCTTTTATTATAATTTCATGATGTTAAGAAGAGCTTACACAGTTTCTGAATTATCTCTTGCAGACTATAGTATGCGTTCCCATGAGAAATGGTGTAGTAGAACTCGGTTATACTGAACGAGTAAGTGAAACGTTCACCCTTATAATCCATCAATCCATCATCACGTGTAGGTCTAATTAGTAGGTTGAACTCTCACACTAGGACACTAGATTGAGGTTCGACACTTATTGTCCTCAATTTGCAAGGTTGAGCTTGATCGATAATATCGATAACCCTTTTTACGTGCCTATAACTTATCTAGATTATAAATGAAAAATAAAATAAAATGTAAAGCATATTTCATGCATTTATGCCTTCATGCGCATTACTTTCGTGCATATTAGGTTGCACAAGATTTGTCCATTGTCGAGCAAGTCAAGTCAATATTTATTGGCCATCACCTTAACACAGCACAACCACCACCGAACCCTGCGCTCTCCGAACACTCAGCCTCGAACCGGACTCCGTCATCCTCAGCCGGGTCCCACTTCAACCCTCCACGAGTCATCACCACCACCGCATACACCCTCGAGCCACCACTTCAAGCGGCCGTTAGGGCTGTCACCGACGAAGATGATGATGACGATGAAATGGATCATGAGACGGAGGTCGAGACCGACTCCGAGGCCCAGACAACCATCGTAAGCTCAGCCCAACCTAGCGAGTTAATGCAGCTAGAGATGCCAGATGACATGCTCCTTTGCGCGTCTGAAGATGCTTCCAACCTTGACTCGGACTTATTCCTTCCCATGACTCAGCAGGTTCCACCCTCAAATCGCCACCTCACCCGAGTTGAGTCGTTAATAGCAGCTGAGTCAACTCGCAGGTGGCCTGCCACGCAACAACAAGGAGAGTTACCATTTACCAGCAACAATAGTAGCTTTCAACTACCTTCCCTACCAGGTTAGTACAAGTACGTAGTACTTAATTAATCTGGTAATTAATTCATTACGCTTTAATTGTTCGTTAATTAATTAAGTCATCTTCGTTGTAGACATAACTAACACAGTAACACGATCAACGAACATAATTTAAGTCCAGCTAATATAATTTAAATCGAAATGTTGGACATAAATGGATATTAATTACAGTTTAGTGAATTGGAAATGTTCCGTCTTATATATGACTTACGAGCTTTCATTTTCATGCACACGGTACCCTTTTTAGAAATTCACGGGGATTGTTGAATAGTGGGAACAATGTGAGAGTTAAAAAATAACGATGTAATAGCCGTAAGTAAAACACTAAAACACACAAAAAAAAAAAAAAAAGATAGATATCATCAAAATTTGATCCATGGCGCACAAAAATGAAATCATACTGCCCTTTGGGTTACACATGCAAAAACCTGAAAAGCGTATATATATAACTTGGGAAAAATGACAAATCTAAGGAACATCATGCATTTTACCATTAATTTGTAGTTTCTTCTATGTGGAGTAGAACATAGAGAAAGTAGGGATTTATTGCAGGTGAATAATAAATGGAAAAGTGAGATGAATAATGCGCATAAGCTTCCAAGACAAAAGGAATGTGGAGAGTGTTGACAAAATGGAATCCTGAATTTATGGCCTATATATACTCACTGACTTACTGACCTTTCCTTAAATTGTAATATTTGTTAGGGAGTACTACGTAGTAGTGAAAGATAAAATCATAAAAGCTTGACTACAGTCGAAAGCTTTACTTCTCTGTTTGGATACTGCTAAAATCTTCTTTTTTTGTTTTTTGTACCTCTACGTTCTTTTACCCGTAAATTACGTCGACTTTTTGTACTTGCCTTTCTTATAGCTTACTCTAGTCCATTCGCCATGGCGTAACGCAATACTTTTAAGTTTGAACAATCACAACCTATTATTATAGTACTTTGAACATGTTTCTTAATTAGGAGTTTAAGATCAGACCAACAAAAAAAAAAAGAAAAAAAAAACATTGGTAATGTCCAAAATTGACCTTTCATTAAAAAAAAAAAAAAAAAAATAGTTGACTTTGGGTTTAGGGTTTTCGGCGACGCTTTATGGGTAGAACAATTTTCGAAACACTGCGAAGTTTTTTATTGAATGTCTCTCGTTTCAGTACCTAGTAGTGTCACTGACTCACTGTATCTTCGTATGTAGCTAGTCCTATGGGCCTAAATACATCTCTGCCTTTGTCATAGCTCTTTCTTTACCAAAATCTTCTGAATTATTTAAACGTTAACGACGTTGTAGATCTCCTGCATAATTATTTTGTTCAAGCGACTTATTTGTTCACCTAGCTAAACATTTTCTCAATTAAAATTCCATCGCTCTTCCCCTGCATCACCTGAATATTCTCGGACACTATTACCGATAGTAAAGAAACCAATCGCCAGGCAATGCAAACAAATCATGGGTCTGCTGATGATCAACTTTCATGCATGTCAAAATTGCTGAACTATGTTTAATTGTCCTAGAGCTGTAAACAGTAAAAGATCTTGGTTTAAAAAAGTGAATTAGGATTTTGAGTTTTGTAGGTGATCCTTTGCTAGACGAGCTATCTCAGGAAGACGCACACTACTCTCAAACTGTCTCCATCATTTTACAAGTACAAGCCTCTGCACCACCTTCTTACCTCTCCTACTCCCCCAACTCGGTGTTCTCAAGATGGAACTCAAGCTCCACGGAACAGCAGCTACACCCACCAGTGGACAGAACATCTCAATTGCTTCTTAAATACGTTCTCTTCACAGTGCCTTACCTACACTCTAAGCACTGTGATGGGAGCAGCAACGTAAACTCCCTCAGGTCGGGTCCAATTACCAAGGACTCCACAACCATGGCGAGAAACCGGCCAGGTAAGGGTGATAGAACCCCACAGGAAGAGCTCTCAGACAATCATGTGCTGGCAGAGCGTAGAAGAAGGGAGAAATTGAATGAGAGGTTTATCATCCTGAGGTCTTTGGTACCCTTTGTGACCAAAATGGACAAGGCTTCAATTCTCGGGGATACGATTGAGTATCTTAAGCAACTGTGCAAGAAAATACAAGATCTCGAGGCTCGTGCAAAGGAGATGGAGCTAAAGCACACGAGGAACTCGGAGCCAAGTACATCAGGCGAGAGGGGTCAGAGAAGCAAGAGTGCAGGCCTCATGGCAGAGAGTGAGGCTGAGAAACGGAAGGCAGCGGAGACAAGAGACATGTTGCAAGTATCTATAATTGAGAGTGATGCTCTTGTAGAGTTGCAGTGCCCACACAAGGAGGGATTGTTGCTAGATGTGATGCTGAAGTTAAGAGACATGCGAGTGGAAGTCACTGCAGTTCAATCCTCCTTGAATAATGGCTTTCTTGTAGCAGAATTAAGGGCCAAGGTAACCAAGCATCCCATACTCTCATCTCTTAGGTTAAATTGTCATACTTCAAATGGCTTATATTTCTATTATCTGCAGTTAACGCGATATCTGGCCACGAGGAAATTCGATGATTTCTGTCACATAACACCAAACTACAAAAGCTAAAATGTTGTTTAAGATCGAATTCTGTCATTTCTAAAGTAGTTATTTCAGATGCAAAAGCAGGGTTTTGAATGATGTTAGTTCTCTGTTTCAATTTACGAGCAGGTAAAAGAAAATGATATCGGGAAGAAAGCCAGCATAGTTGAAGTCAAGAAGGCAGTGTATCAGATAGTACCACATTCTGCAGCTGGATCCTAGGGTATGCAGTACATGCAAAATATGCAACGATGCAATAATGCCGATATACTTAGCTAATATTTTTGTAACTCATTGCGATGTAGAATAGCAAGACAATTATGCAATGAATGAAAAATAAGAAGAAAAAAAAAAAACGATTATGTAAAACGTTATATAAAGACCAAGTACATGTACATTACGATATGTATTAAAGAGAAAATTCAGCAGGGTGTCCCTCATACTTCATACGTGAGATCAAAAGATCAGAATGCAGATGTCCTAACTAAGTATTACTCATATATGCTACAAATGTCCTCCCAATATCCTCCTAATGTCCTGATATCCATGGCAAAAATTATATCAAACACAGACATACAACTTGAAAGAAGTATAGGTAATTCATAGGACTACAACTTACAAAATCTAGCCCCACGTCCACGGTACACCTCTCAATCTCTCACTCAAGAGGCGAATTAATATGTCAAATCAAAGGAGGTCAATTCAACCTTGTATATATTAATTTGATTTGATACTAATTGAAAAAACTCTTTCTAACTTGATGGCGTAATGGACATCTTTTTTTAAGGTCCAACAAGGGGAGGGGCTGGGGGAGATTGCTTTACCCATCTTGTTGCTAGAGACTTTGTAGCAAGTTTTGGTGGCTGGGGTTACTTAACAGTTAACATGACATCGAGGAAGCTAAGTTTACCATCAATAGAGTCACGACATGTTTGCATTAAAAAAAGCCAAGTTTTGCAGGTGCCCCTGTGCTAGAAGAGCTAACTCAGGAAGGCACACACTATTCTAAGCCAGTCTCCAACATTCTACGACTACAAACCTCTACACCATCTTATTACCTCTCCTACTCCCCCAACTCCGCGCTCTCGAGATGCAACTCAACCTCCAAGGAATACCAGCAACACCCGCCAGCAAGAACAACATCCCAATTCTTTCTTAAGTACAGTCTCTTCACAGTGCCCTACCTACACTCTAAGTACTGTGATAGGAGCAGCAACGTAAACTACCCCAAGTCAGGTCGAGATGCCAGGGACTGCTCGACTAAGGCAAGATTCCGGCCAGGTAAGGATGGTGGAACCACACAGCAGGATTAGCTCTCAGACAATCGTGTGATGGCAGAGCGTCGAAGAAGGGAGAAATTGAATGAGAAGTTTTTCATCCTAAGGGTTTTGATTCCCTTTGTGACCAAAACGGATAAGGCTTCTATTGATTATCTCAAGCAGCTATGTATGAAAATACAAGATCTTGAGGCTCATGTTAAGGAAATGGAGCTAAAGCAGCCGAGGAACTTGGACCGTATTACATCAGGTGAGAAGGGGAGAAGCAAGAGTGAAGGCCATGCGAACCTCAAGGCAATGGAGGTTGGAGACATGTTGCAGGTATCCATAACCGAGAGTGATGCTCTCATAGAGCTGCAGTGCCCAGACAAGGAAGGATTGTTGCTAGATGTTATGTTGAAGTTGAGAGACATGCGAGTGGAAGTCACCGCAGTTCAATCCTCCTTCAGTAATGGCTTTCTTGTAGCAGAATTAAGGGCCAAGGTAACCAAGCATCCATCTCTTTTGCTAAACTGTCATACTATACATGGCTTATTCTCTAATCTTATAATTGATCAACATAACACAGACTACAATAAAGATATGTACAAAGATCATTTCAAATGATGTCAGTTCTCTGTTTTACTTTAAGAGCAGGTAAGAGAAAACAACACCAGGGAGAGAGTCAGCATAGTTGAAGTGAAGAAGGCAGTGAATAAGATAGTACCACATTCCAGATCCTAGGGTGTGGTTCATGCAAGGATACAACTATGCACATATAATACGATTGAACCAAAAAAGAAAATTATATAATACGTGATGTATAGACCAATATATGGAGAAAGCACTATTTATCAAATGTGCCATACCATAGAGCAATGAGGGCATGCATTGGCATGAGGCAATAAACATGAGCTTGGATGAGCAACGTAGCATGAAAGAATAAAGGTAGCATATTATAGTTTTACCATAATTTGATAAGATCTGACAGTCAGTTCATCCATAGATACATATTTTCTGTAAAATGTGAGATTTGCATACCTGATATTGTTACACGAAATACATTTATAAGGATACATATTACTATTATCACTGAATGTTGCATTATCAGGCAATCAGACGATAACTTACAAGATGGAAGTAGAAGACATACTTTCACCAGCAGAGGGTTAGCAGTTTGAGTAACGAAGTATGCCAAACATCAGTCTTCCGGTGTAGGGGTTCCTAAAGCAAGGCCCTTGATCGCATGTTGACACTGAAACCTGAAAAATTAAAGAATTTGTTAGGCTTTTATATATGATCAAACACTAAAATAAATTTCTAGTCTTGCTTAGATAGATACGTTGACGGGTAGCCGAACACAATCAGTGAGCCACATGAACTTGTAAACAACATATGCTGTATATTCTAACTTCTAGGTGTTCTAGCAGATTAGACAAGCATGAAAGAAGATAACTAGAACTGTAGGGAGCTATACATAATTGGGTTCCTCACTCTTAATACAAGTACTTTAACAAATACTGGATTCGAAATTTCGTACGTCTTTACCAGATAACCTGTGCATTTAGATAGATTTCATGACTCACTGGCAAACTACTGAACAATAACCAGAAAAAACGTAGTTCAGGAGACATTCAACTCAGATAACTGAAACAAATTCAATAAATCAGGCAATGGGAGAACATCATACCCAAAAAAAAAAAAAAAAGCATACACAAGAGGCCTCTTTAGCTCATAGGACTATAAGGGAACAGTTTAGAACGTATAGACATTCATACCACATTAGATCATCAGACCCGTATTGCTGCTGGTTGGAGCCAGTAACATCACCCCTATGACAAGTTTTAGGTTTTATCTCCAGCCTGAAGGAGACTATCTGCACAAGAGCAGCAAATGACATGAACTACACATGAAAAAACACTGCAACAGAAAATGATGCAATCAATGATTCCTGGTTACTTGAAAATGATGCAATCAATAAACATATTCTTAAAATGAGCACAAGGTTCTATCTGAGCACTTGAAAAACTGGTAACATAGCATGTGGTACAACATGAAACAAATGACATTTCCCTAGAAGAATGAGCGTCAACTCTGTTTAAGCATAACATCAGCCCGCCTCATTAGCATAATAAAGGTGAGTTAGGAATCCCACAAACCATTCAAAACAGGGAAAAACATGTCAATGACTGCATTAAAACTAACAAGCACACTGATTAATTTGACAGGCAGATGCAAATTACGAGTACAAAATTGGCTTGATGTATAGTTACAAACTGGAGGAGGTGTATAGGGACCTACCTTCTTTGTCCATTGAAAATCCCGCTTTGGAAGAAAATGGAGAGGCAGGTTGAAAGAAGCTGGAGCTTTTACCAACAGAAACAACTTAGAAGGACCTATCGACAAAGTACTAAGTTCAGAGAACTATTAACGTTGCTTGTACAAACAAGGAGAGGACACAAAATCAGACAAGATGAGTTGTGTACCAGAGTAAGATACAGTCCCCACACCCTTTGAGATAAGTGCCCGTATGACCTATACAACAGCAGGATTGTTACCACCAAGTCTATAAGTCCAATATCATTTCAAAGAAAAAGCGAACACAAACCTTGCGTGAAACCACCTCAATCATTCTAGATCGTGGAATCTCTTTAGAAGCAAGGGAACCCTTTCTATCATCAGAAAAGCAAATCTCATAAACATGCTGTGGCCGTCTTGGACTTGCTCCAAAAACAAAGACAAGGTTTTCAACATTGGGAACCGCACAGAGCAAGAGCTGAAAAGCAGTTCGGAGGCTAGAGATTGTTTTCATCAGTTTCTCAAATCTTCTTATCTCTAATTTGACGTCTCTTTTTCTCCCAAGGTTCTTCCTTCTAAATGAAGCATCGTGCTCATTTTTCATAAGGACTGTTTCCTAAAACCAAACAATCTTCAGAAGGTATCATTCAAGCTGAAAATACAAATCCATTGCGTCTCATTAGACATACCAACTCCTTGTGCTCAGTTTGAAGAGAATCAAATTGCAGTGTCATATCCTGCAGCATGCTGCCACAAGAAATGGTAAGAGTACTGACCATTTGAAAGAATGCACAGTAAGCATAAGGGTTGTTTTGCACTTCCATTGTACCATCAATACATTTATAAGATACTCATATGCCTGAGGCTCAGAATACCCCAGTCAATTTGCTGTAATTGCTGATTGAAGCTCAATTATATCATTGTGTTAAACTACCCGAACAAGCACTTATTTTAATCAAAAGAATCAAATTACTACACTAAGAACAAAAAAAATGAAAATAGCACATCCAAATAAAAGAACTATGCTCCAGTGTTTCTGTAAAATCATGATAGACATTCTCCAAACACCCGAGCTCCATTTAATATCCTACTGAAGTGCGTCACGGAAAGTAAGGATATTGTGAATTGTGTGGGAACTCCATTCACTTACAGGCTACAGCATGTTTCTCAGACTCAATGGTGTCACCTTACAAATCCATCTGATAGTTTCGCGAGAATGTGTCCTTAAAATGTTTCCTGAATGGTCTAAACTACATGAAGCACCTCAAAGTCACCCAGAAAGCTTTTACTTAGCTATGTAGCAATTGAATGACCTAGGTTCCAACTTTGATTCAAAGATGTGGTAAAACAATGTATTTTCTGGTTGGCTCCTTTTTCATAAAGGAAAAAAAAAAAGGAAAAAAGAAAGATGTTATGTTTACTCATCGTCATCAATAACTACAACAACAAAGCCCTAGCTCCAAAATAATTTTGGTCCACTAATATGAATTGTCGTAGATGGACGGTTTAGTGTCAGAGGACTTAGAGCTATGTTTACAATATCTAATATTGATTACAGTCATTGCTTCAAGAACATTTCATCAAAGGAGGACTTGGTAGGAGGTGACAAATAGAGAAATTGGCAATGAGTATATCCGAAGATTATTTAGGGATATATCACTTCAATATCGACCCAGAAAGTAGACCACTAACATCATTTGTTTTCCCTGTTTTGTTTCTTATACCACTTTTAGAATCTCTGAAACGACAGTCATCTCATATTTCCCTCCATTTCATGACCACCGACATGACATGCCTTAAGCCCATGATATGGAAAACTTCACAGCAAATAATCTTCACCACAACACAGGTGTATATTCCATATATAATTTGGAAGTGCATGGCAATAGTGGAATCATGCAAAGTTCATATCTGTTTGAGCTAAATCATTAGAGCAGTACTCAAAGATACTATCCAATCCATGCTGGTTCTTATTCAAGGTGAAAAGTGAAATTGCAGCTGATCTTTCGGACAAACTTATGTAAAGGAGTGAAATCAGAGAAAACAAAAAAAAACTAGTTTAGGCAAAAATAAGTTTCTCACAGTACAGATTTCATAGACACTAGAGAGGTCTCGATCACCCAAATCTATTTTTTTACAAAAAAACGACATAAGAACTAACACTGGTATAAGATGAGAGAGTCCGATTAATGGACGCTATGTATCAACTGTTCGTGTATTCCCTCGTAATATGGAGGAAAAACTTATACCATATATGAGTTTATACTCATGTGAGGTAGTCCTCGTTTAGTCCTACTCAGCAACCTTAGTGCCTTACGAGTTTGGGGAGACCTAAATCGAACTACGATTCTACCTTCATGTCCAAGATTGAAGACTTAAAACAACATCAGCATTGCACTTCTGCTATAAAGAAATCCAATATCTCTTCTCCAAATCAATGAAAACAGTAGATGCTCGTCCTCAATCTAAGCAATATTTCTACAATTCCGATTTCTATGGTTTCGCTACTCTATACTTTCCTCAGAATCAGTCCCAATAACGATGAATTAGCCACTCTTAAGAACTAATTCGCGAACAACTCGAAAACCTCAATCAAAATTTATCTAGAACATGATTCACTGTTCACTGAGCTTCAACAACTATCTGGAATATATTTCACTCTCCTAAATAAATTTTCTAATCAAATGTAATTGAGTCGATAAATTGCTAAAGCATCAAAACTATGCGATGAAAACTGTCAAATTAAATTAGTAGAAATGGTGAGAATAACTTCTAATTGAAGCTGTTCATATGATAAAATCAAAAGGTAATGGACCGAATTAACTGTCAATTATTATCAATTGCAAAACCTAAGATTACGACAAAAAGTTTGAGGGGAGAGAGAGAGAGCATACGAAGGAATTTGCTGGTGCATGTAAAGGAGGAAAGCTAAGACGTCGTAGACGACATGGAAGACGAGCGCGGCGTCAATTGAGTCGGAAGTCACCTCGATTTTCGTATTCTCTTCCGCCATTGTTGTCTTCGTCTCTGAGTCTGATCTTCTCTCTCTTCGCCTCATTTCTGCTTTTTTTTCTCCGTTCGGAACTTCCCCGACTTGCTTTCTCCCTTTGATCTTTTGAATTGGTAATTGGAGCGGCAAAAGATAATTTGGGGCAATGACTAGAGCTGGTCATGAGGATAAGGATAGCTTAGTGGTTAGGAACTCAACCTGCCTGGGGGTTGTCCCGGGTTCAAATCCTCATACCCCCACCCCCGCAACATTAGCTGCTCCTTTGTACACCAAAAAAAAAAAAAAAAAAAAAAAAAAAACTAGAGCTGGTCATGGGCCGAGCTCACCTGGGCTAGTGCCTAAATGTCTGAGCACTGGCACTAGCACTACATACCCGGGCTAGTGTTAGGGCTCGATTTTCTGGGCACTGGCACTAGCCCACCATTGCTTTGACTGGGCTTGACAAAAAAAAAAGGCCTGCACGTAAGAACAATTTTTCGAAATAATGCTAAAAAAAATTGTTAAACAAAATGGGTCGCAAAAGAACGTGTTCAACAAGATGGGGTGCACGTCACCTATATCTAAAACCGCCAAGGAGCATGGCGGATACATGACTCGTGAACAGTAACCAAAAAAAAAAAAAAAAACTTGTGAACTGCAAAACCGCCAAGGGGCCTGGTGGTTTTACTATTCACAAAAAAAAAAAAAAAAAAAAAAATTAGTCTTAAAACCGCCAAGGACCTCAGCGGTTTTACATATGGGTGACGTACACCCCATAATGTTGAACAAGTTTTTCTTCCACCTATTTTGTTTAACATTTTTTTTTCGAGCACTATTTCTTTAAATCGTTCCACATAATTATCATAATTTTATCATTATTTGATAAGCTTATAGTAATTAGGATGCCTACGTATCTCGGAAGAATCAAAGCCCACGTAGTTCTTCACTTACCTTACTTACCTTCGTTTGATTATTTGATCGGTTCATTCTTTGACGTCCTCATCGGCTGTTGATGCTCCTGATTCAGATGTAGTATCCATTGTCGTGAATGGATCATCTTCTTCGTTATCAGCATCACCCTTCATTCCTTGTATTCTTTTTAATGCTTGAACCCAATTTTTTTTTTAGCATACACAAATTTTCACGGATTCGGGAGCCAAGTTTAATACTCTTCTACCTACACTAAAAGCAGACTCCGAAGCAACTGTCGAAACTGGAACTACAAGAACATTCTTTGCAATTTGGGTTAAAACCGGATATTGGTGGCTATGTTTATGCCACCAATTAAGAATGCTAAAATCACTATCATCGGTAGTATCATGGACAAGTGTTAAATAATCACTGACAAAAGATGTAGTATCGTCTGAAATCGTTTTTTTTTTTTTTTTTCCTAAATAATGTTGCTCAAATCACCAAATCTAATTTGTTTAGATTTAGATGACATGGAAGGAAAAAAAACTAGCTTCTGCATTAGTACCACTACTTGTATTATACAAATCATGTATTTTAGTAATAATTGGAAAATACATTTGTTCAAATAACTTTCTACATCATAGTCTTGTTCTAATTTTAAATAATAAAATTCTAACATGTTTGTCAATCACGCGAATTTAACAGCGGGATCAAGAATACATGCAATGCCATATTTAATAGGAAATTCAGAATAATAATTCAACCATTTCGCACGCATTAAAGAAACAACATGCTTTAAACTATCGGAATTAGAATCATCAACTTTAGACATAGCTACTACTATTTTAATGCATTGCAAGATCACCAAATGAACATTTGGTTCATATACTTGCGAAAAAACTTTTGTAGCATCATAATAAGATTTCAAAATATCATAAATACGGCAAGTTCCCAAGTAACATTTTCGAGAAGTTGTACATTTGGATCGGTAGAAAAATGATCATTATACAATTTAGTAATAACTTGTTTATACTTGATTGCAGCACCTAGCATGATATAGGTATAACTACAACAAAAACAGTGCTTTTAGGACGCTTTTTTGGTGAAATCTGGACACCAAAAAGCGTCCAGAATTTTCTCCT
>JBBYHQ010319030.1:0-15935 GCA_038382645.1 Spergularia azorica | reverse complement strand
TACGTAACAGGGATGGGGCTGCCAACGAATTGGGTAAACAAACAAACTTTGTTACTCCGTATTTTTTTTATATATATATATTTTTTTTTTGTTACAAATTTAGCAAAAGGTGTTATTTTCATTTTATTATTGCTTATGAAGGGTATAAATGTAAAGTTGAATATAACTAATAACATTTATTAATATTATATGCTGCGTTTAGGTGGTTTTTTTGCTGCATTTAGCGTCTTCGAAAAAAAAGGTTTCTTCTAGTCAGCAAGAAAAAAAAAAAGTTTAGAGAATAATTCCCGCCAAAAACAGTGTTGACACGTGCGGATAGGAGGAAAGCAAAATGATGAAAGTAGCCGTTAAAAAGGAACTTCTTGGGAAAGAAAGTGACAGGATCGGGCCCTTGCTCGCCGAAGGGTCAAGATATGTAAACAGTGGCCATTATTAAGGGAATCAACATGATATGATAAGAGTATGTGTTTTGAGACCATCACGATTCACGATCTATCTCGTTTTTGAAGACTTAATAATCTCGGCCTCCAATAATCTTTCGTAAATTGTCATTGATATGAATCGAGTTTTCATCTACAAGAGTCAAGAGACCACCATAGAAAGGTGCGGGGCTCGGTTTTTTACTGCGGTCAAGATTCAAGTACTCAATTACGAGTTTGAAAACTCACCCGAAAACTTAACCTCCTCGTCACATCTCAGCATACGTTTGTACATTGTAGTTAGCACAGTAAAAAGGGGAAAACTACTGTTAATATAGTAACGAGCCGAAACAATGGGTAAAAGCCAGAAAACACCAAAAATGCTACAGAAATAAAGAAGCAGGCACAGAAAGCGCCACTGCAAGAGCGAAGTTGGTGATGATTATTAAGTCACTGACAACTTCTCACGTCTGTTGAAAAATCATTAGTGTGTCCAGGCAGAGCAATGCAGTGCAGCATGCATGTCATCATATGTAGAGAGGGGAAAACAGCAGTAAATATTAATTGGTGTCTGTACTATGCCTACCAAGTACCAACCTCCCAAGTCATTGAAGCTGGCTGGACCTAGTCAAGGACATGCAGCTGATAAATGTTCCGCCTTAGAAAAACCGGCTGAATTCAACTATGGGAGACGCTATTGACACTCCTTTGAAGTTACCTGACAACGGAATAGCGTTGCTACTCCTGATTAGTGTGTCTCCTCGACAATCCTTACTGAAGGCGAACATAGATTACAGATAAAACCCTAATGCTACATTTTGTCATGCCCTAGGTCAGAAAGAATCAGTGAAACCTGGCTTCGTCGGAGATGTAGGAATACAGTTAGTAATCAGCTACCGTACTGCCCCTCCGCGCTCTTTTTCGACAGTTTGTGGTCTTTCCTGAAAACTCAGTTATAACATACACTTTGCAAAGAACTCCAATATACAGAAGTAACCAAAGGGCTAGAATCTAGATGCACCCAACTTCACAGTTGCCGTATGTTTTTATTGATGCATATGCACAATGTACAGGTGACGAGTACATGAAAGCACCCCCCTTCACGAGAGGAGATAAAAGGGAGCGGAAAGTACATAAATGATCGAATTCTATAGCTCAATTGTAAACCTATAATAAATAAAAAGAAGATTAAAAGTTACATGGGTATATGCTACACAAGGGACACTTACAACATACAGATTGAATTATGCAGCCATAAGGCCTTCCGGAAGGGGTTCCTTATCAGGCTCTGGTGAAAGAAATTTGCGACAAGCATATAGTACAGCAGAATGGAATCCGCTGGGATTGTCTATGAAGACAAAATGACCACCCTGCATCATTGAAAAAACTTGAAATATAAAGATCCATACTTGGATATATACACAGCTATATTCACACACATAGTCACAACTCGAAAACCCACACAAGCAGAAAGTGAGAGAGGAACCTGAGGAACCCTAATGATTTCACATGGGACTTTCATATCTTTACGAGCTTCTTGAGCCCCTTTGTAACTCATCCAATCCTCATAACCATAAATAAACGTAGTCGGCACTTTCCATTCTGATGCACTGTTCAGAAAAGAATTTAAATCAGAAAAAAAATCGGAAACCAGTAAAGAAAACTACAGGTGCAACAGAAAACATGGATGAATCCATTTTGGCATATTATCCTACTTCAGGGCTAGCTAAAAGATGCAGCCATCAAAACGGATCAGAGACGCTCAAGTCCTAAGAGTAAAACTAAAGACAGTCTGAATAACCATAAGTGGAGGTAGAAATTCTGTAAACCATTTGTTCAGTAAGAGTCATAAGCAGACTAACAATAGAAACTATTTCGAGTTTCTCGCCCAGAGTAACTTTTATTGTTTTACACAAGATTGTTAAGCACTTGAAGTTGTAACTTTCACGTGGCTCTTTCGAATATATTCGATCCGCATTCTTGCACTAAAAACGCACAAGTTGGGCCTTGACATCTTCAAGAAAGTTGTCAATGGTTGTAAGTGTTGTCACAAATATTAGTTCATGCACCTAAGTAATGTACATATTCTTGGGAATAGGGAAGAAAGGGCAAGGAGATGACTGATGAAGGTGACCAAAACAACGAACCTGTGCAGAAGTGGTTTCCTTGCAAATGCTCCAAATTAGAATATGTATTTCAAACACAACTCTCCACTGCCTTTGGCTGCTAATGTGTGGTATACATAATCTAAATAGAAAATGGGGAGTTAGAGACTGACTTGTCAAGTTGTCAGTTGTAAAGAAAATAACTGGTCAGTGCAAATTGTATAAAGTTCACCTGTCAATAAATTTGACTCCTCTTCAGTTAGTACATCGCCACTCGCATATGAACCAAATCGGGCACTTGTGTATCTACGCACTAGATTTGGTCCCCATGGCCCCAATCCTCTGTGTGACACCACCATTTAGAGTTAGAAAAACATAATAATAATGGAAATCGATAATATTTCATAACTTGCTTTAGAAAGTTCGCAACACTTGATTTGGAATGTTATGAATTCATCATTTATACCAATAAAAACCCTTGTGACTCAAATTTAGATGAACCTTGAAAAAGGTAAGAAAGCGATAATACCTCACAACCTTCTGAGGAGTGAAGTTAGATTCCCAGAGATGGTTCAAGACAGCTCCTTTCCATGTTTCTCTAAACTTGGTCAGACGCTCTGACATCTCTGTTTCTGCTGAAAACCCAGCTGAGCCAACTAAAATCAAGTGCTCGACATGCTCAGGATGCTACACGAAACATAGATTAAGCGCTGAATTATTAGAAAGAAATTTCAGTAATATCGCTTAACAAAATTTCAAATTGAAGATGTTCAAACACTAACCTTGAGAGCATATTTAGCAGCAACATAACCACCAAATGAATGCCCAAGAAGGATGAACCTATTGAGGTTCTTGGCTTTGCGCCATTCCTCCAAAGAGTCAATAAACCATGCTTCAGTTTCTGCATTGTGGAAAGAAAAGAAACATGTTATAGAATTCCCACATCTTCTTAAAGCGGCTACAATCAGCTCAAATGAAGATCCTTTTAACAAGCAAGCAGATTAGAGGAGCAATGACAAGTAATAATAACGGCTTACCTTCTGTACTTTTGCACGTAAAATCAGGCCTGCTAGATCCTCCCCAACTGCAAGGGAAGAGAGAAAAAAGTTGTAAGCACACAGGAATTTGGGATCATGCAATGCAACTTCATCCTACACAGCCTCTTTCTAATGCTCGAGTGTATGGATCCAAATGAGAGAGTCATTTACTCAAACTCTCAATCTGTCCTCCCTACTAGACCATCATTTCTCTTTGACTTTTTTTTAATAGAACTTTATCATGGTTTTTTTTCTTACTTGGAACAAAACGCACAAAAAATAAAGAGTTAAACGAAAAGGAAAAGACCGTCCTAATGAGCACAAATGATCCATTCTCCACACTTTCTGGCTAACAGATGATTTGACTATATATTCTCATCATGTTTTCTTAAGTTGGAACTTGGTCAGCACAAATATATGAATGCCAAGCTACATAGAAGAAAAGCTTGCTTACCCAAGTTGATCAATTGCAATGACTCTAAACCGGCGAGCCAACGCATCAAAATTCCGGAAGAAGAATCCTTGAGATGCCCCATATCCATGAACCATAACAATGGTAGAGGCATCTTCTTTACTATCAAAAGTAACTGTATTTATAAACCTCGGCTCATTGCTTGTAGACCTAAACCATCTGATCTTTGAACCAAGTGGCCCTGAACCTACATTGACTTGCTCTACCACAGAACGCGTCCTGAAAATACATCAGATCAACAGTATAAATCTCAATTTCACCACACTGTACACACAACTCCCAAGCATCATTAAACTACTGTCGCATTGCCAAACTGATCACCAAAAATCGCGGCAAAATTTCAGCATTCAAGTTGATTACTTTGCTCCCATCACAATATTTTTCGTTTTTTTTTCTTCCCACCTATAGGATAGAACTCCTTTTAAACCAGTTTTAACACCCAGAAATGACATGGTTCCTTGTATACACATTCCGAAAATTCCACACTTTGTTACATCCACACAAAAAACCATTAATAAAGAGATGTAATGCCAACCATTGATCATCAAATTCGCGGCAAATTCAGCTTCCTAAGCACTGATAACTCAATTCTTCAATCGCAAAACGCTTATACAACGATTTAAAGATCAATTCCTTGGATTGTACACAAGACCTACCTAAATTCTAATTCATATCACTTGATCATTTTGAAATTGGCTAAAATTAAATAAAAACTCCAAACTTCATCAATTTAATCACAGCAATATAATATCACATCATATGATTGATAAAACCCCAAACTTGCAAATAATCAAACGTATCAAATACTCTAATTCCAAACGAAGGTCAACTCAATTCCCAAATTCACATGATTATTAAACAAATTAATTAACAAGTAAATTCAACAACAATTAAAATACTAAATAAATAAATTCAAGAGAGGGTATATATATATATTATACTTGACAATGGAAAGGAGGCGTTTCTCAGAAGCTATGATGTGATCGGTAGAGGTAGGAATCCAACGGAGGAGAGAAGGCCACGTCCACTTTCTCCGACCGGTTGAAGACGACGTCGTTTCAGTTGCAGCCGCCGCAGCCTCCGCCATCACGGTAGCCTGTGGTCCCGTTCGCCGGATTATCCTGCTCATACGCCGCAGCAGAAACCACCGCGGTAATTCCGGGATATTTTACCGGAAGTTGTATAATTTACTCCAAAAAATATTTAAAAAAAAACAGAATATATTCGTGTAAATGTGAGAAGAAATGTAAGGCGGTCGAAGAAGATGATGATGATTCTACTGTCTATTTATGTTCCCATGGAAAATGATGATTCTCTGTTTCTTTTATTTATTATTATTTTTTTATTTTGTTGACCATGTTTAGTTTGACCTTACTTTTCAGAGGGGAAAGGTACGACGTAACCTATGACGTAGTAGTAGAGTCCAGGAATCTAGATCCCCCAAAGAGGCAAAGATCCAGTTGCACTTTCGGAGAAACTGCCCAGACAGCTTTACCAGTTTAACTGACCGACGCCAACATTGATGTTGGGCTTGCGCGGAATTGTCTGACGATCTATCTCAGTTCGTTACGCTGTTGGAAGGATAGTATTTCATATGATCATGATTCGAAACACGTTTGAGTGACCATTTTGTTTGTGGCTGGGATATTTAAAAGACGAACGTTTTAAAAGAACGGGAATTAAGGCAGGATGAATCCCCAAGCAAATTGAATTAGTGACGTGATTATTTGAACATCTAATGGTATAAACTCATAAAGCATACTGAGACCCATCTACTTCATGCCCTTATATTAAGTGGAAAGATTATCGATTATCATTGCTTCCGCTAAAGTTGAGACAAGAGAGGCAAATCCATGGTAAAGAATGTGTTGTTACTCAACTTTCCATTGAAGCACCAACCATTTCACGGATGAACGCAGAACAACACAAAGAGAACGCATTATAAATCTCAAAAGACGGAAATTATACAAAAAAAAGCTATAGCAAGCTTTTCGATTTACCAATCTTACCATAAACACTGAGAATAGGAGCTGCCAGATGAAGAAACAATCTCCGTTGATGTATGTTCCAATTCAAGAATCGAAAACTCAAAAACAAGATATTTATCACGAAATGAATCTACTGTACTGTTACAATGTTCAAAGTGAACCTCCATACCCAGGAGAGGAAAGATATAAATATAAATAATGATACAGCAATGACTTTTATTGAGGAGAAACTAACTAATAATTCTACATTCTGGTAAAATGTCCAAAGTAGAACTGCCATTTACCATAAACCAAAAGAATAAGATTGCAAGACTTCTTCAGCTGAACAGGAACCACCTCCCATGCCAAGTAACCTCTACCTGCCCGAGACAAGGAAAACATACATCTCCCGTGGTGCCAACAAAACGCGATCAATGCACAACAGAAATCCTCATTTAGTCAGCTCGTGACTGGCCAGCACGGGAGGAAAGGATGATGCCAACAATCAGACCGTACAAAGCCAAAGCTTCAGCGAAAATGAGAATCAAGATCATTCCAACGAAAAGCTTGGGCTGTTGTGCATTTGCTCTGCAGAAAGACCACATATATCCCATTAGAAAGGTAAGACAAACAGGCAAATTCAGGAAATACCCACAACATCTAGAAGAGTAACAAAACGGATAACAGAATAACCACATCAAGAGATTGTATTCACAAGCAAAAAAACAGAACAAACTGAAGAGCAAAGAAAATCAAGATCTCAGCAATTCAAACAGACAGAACCACGGAAGGAAGATATTGGTCATACAGATAACACTCTTATAAAATTCAAACAGCCCACAGGCCACAACTGGCAGCATCATAGTATCCGACATATTCTTGTACAATACCATGTTTCCATAACAATAGGATGAGACTATATCCACGTGTATCCAAGAATGAGGTGGAGATAAAACGCAAGCAATCTTAACTTGGTCAATCTAAGAGGAGGCTCAGAGCATTCATACCAAGGAAGGATAGGGGTCAAGCCAGCCTAAGTTCCTAAGGCTTCGAGAACCTCTCATAAAAGGATTTTAGTTTTCACAGATTTTCCAGAAACATAAAATTCCAATAAGATTCTTTCTCATAATAGCTCATTATCATAAACCAACAGAAAGCTCATAGAATCCTCATAACTTATAGTCAACACAACACCAACCAACCCTTCAATGGAGAAAAGCCTTAGAAGCTCTGCAACTCAGAAGCATATTCTTAAGACCGCCAAGCCTTCTCGAGTGAGTTCAACATCCCAAAAGTTTGTTAATGGAGAGTAAATTGATAAATTTCGAGATAAGGGTCAAATCTGAAGACATGATTGAAGTTAAGAGAAATAAATTCCAAAACTTTTTTTCACCATCCTTCAGTGAACATTGACTAGTATAATCATATTAATTATGTCGCTACTCAAATACTGCAACCACTGGTTCAGAGATGACTGCAACATGGTATTATATGAGACTCTTTCCTGCACCTAAAGACAATCTTTTTGAAGGCCAAAGGGCGCCCAAGCTAAACAAAAGTCATAGATCTTTCCCCTCCAAAAATAAAAATCTGAAATTAAATATGGGAATAGCTAGAACTGAAACAATATGGTGATTCAGTGAGCAAAATTTCTAAGTTTAAGGACTGTGTAAAGGTCAACAACCAACTTCTATATCAGAAGTACATGTACAATGCCGCCAAGTTAAGGACTGCGTAAAGGTCATTAAACAATTAGGACGGCACAAAAAGCCCATACTCCTACAGACTATATGCGTATCCACTAACTTAATCAAAAGCTAAGTCAAAACAGACCCATCTAGCGATCTCCCATACCTAGAGCACATTGTATAGTTGACTTTACGACAACATAAACACTGACCAATTCTACAACACAAGACATGCATTCACCATCACGACAACAGAAAACACGACAACTTAAACTCATGATCCACAAGGTTGCTACTTGCTAGACTTAAACTCATGATACACACAATCAAATACATATAAAGTCAAGGACAACGCAAGTACACGAATATCACAGAGCTCAATGTAGCTGATTAATCCTCGTCAAATCAAACACCGCATCAATACACATACCAACACCATCAATAGCTCCGATATCAAACCCGAGATCGGCTAACTTAAAAAGTCATACAACACAAACAAATACCGGAATTTCGCATTGAAACATCCAAATTGACAGAGATCTACAACTAACAATCATCGTAAATTCATAATCAAATCAAATCAAATCACCAAAAAAGATCAAATTCACACCCAAATTAAAAACCTAATAAGATCAACATCAACAACAACAACAAAAAAAAAGGAAGCGTGATGGAGAAGGAAGAAAAAGTACCTAACACCGGCATCGCCGACAACACCGATGGCCATACCAGCAGCCAAACCAGAAAGACCACAAGCAATACCAGAAGAAAGATGAGCGTAACCATCAAAAAGATAATAAGATTTAGCCTTAGGGTTAATTCCGGTACTAATAATAACAGCAATAATCAAACCATAAATCCCCAAAACTCCAGCCATAACCACCGGCACTATCGACTTCATCACCAGCTCCGGCCTCATCACTCCCATCGACGCCACCCCTACCCCACTCTTCGCCGTCCCGTACGCCGCCCCCATACCTACAATTTCATTAATTACTTACTAATTAATCATTAATTAATTTAATTAGAGATTAGAGATTAGAAAGAAAAGGAGGTAACTTACAGGAGAAGACAAGGGCGGCGGCGGCGCCGAGGAAGCCGAAGAAAGGGGCGGTTTCATCGCCGTTGAACACCGACGACATGATTGATTGATTATTAATTTACTTGGAAAATTAGGGTTGGGAAATTCAGATCTGAGAATTTTGATTTGGGGATTTTTTTGTTGTTTGTTGGGTTTGTTATGTGCAGGTGGAGAGAAAATCTGATATTATTTCGGGATTTTATTTGTTTTTTTTTTATTTCTGGATGTGAGAGGAGAGAGAAAAAATAAGACGACGAGATAACATGTGAATACGATCGATCGATTGATTGATTGATTGCAGTGTCCAACTACTGTTTGGTTTCCTTGTTCTATCTGGATTCTGTTTGTCTATTGGGCTTGGGCTTGGGTTGGGCTGAAGATTGTAGGGTCTATTGTTGATGGGCCCATTGGATGGATATGGGCATGAAAAATTGTGGTGCTCCGTTTCACTGTTTTCTTCCCGTTTCATAAGGAAATGGGAAGATCATTGCAAATTTACCCAAATTGGACGGGGGAAGGGAATGTTGAAATGGAGGGAGTATATCGATTTGGCGACAATCCGTGATGTGCATCCTCACGAGAGTATGACGTATTAGCGTTTGAATTGAGTATTTTATGGATGATGAACTGCAGAACTCGATAAGTCACTCCTCTTGTTGTGCAGTTTTTAAGATGAGAGAACGTATACAATGGGATTCTTCCTTTATTGTTTGAGTATGCAAAGGTGAGCATAGTAAATTGTTTGATTATCTTCGGAAATTCTCAAATTCCGATTTGTCTCCTACCAAACAAAAAACGGGGTGGCCTCATAATTAAAGAAAACTTCTCGTTATGTCCGACTATACTCCGAATCTCACCCACCTCAATATAAGTGGCACGATGCAAATCTTTTGAGTAGACATATAGCGATACATAAAGTGGGACAGAAGATCTGCACTCCTTCAATAGACACCTTTTTTTTCCCTTTGGGCCACTCCATAGTCCATATGGACCAAGAATCAACAAACTAAATCCAAACCCGCCAAAACCCGGGTGGGGATTTTGCGGTTTGGTTTACATGACCATGTTTTCATGACTGTGTGTCCATTTTGGAGCAAACTGTAGGATAAGCAAATCTTCTCAAAGACTCAACCCTCACTTTGCAAACCCCACTGCTCTTTCTATCCTACTTTTCATTTTCCTCAAAGGTTAGTTCTAAATCATTTCTCCTGTTTTTCTAATAATTCCTTGTAGTTGTAGAAATATCATATTTTTGTTTAAATGTTTATGTTTGTCAATTAAATTGTTCATTCTGGGTATTTGATTATTGTAGAGTTGATGGGTTGATTTTGATAATTAGTTGGGTTTAATCTGAAATTAGGGTTTTTTTTCGTATGATACAGAGATTCTAGTTTGAAGAAATTCACTTTTTAGTTTTCTTGGTAGGGTTTTTGCTTGAATTTTGAGAAAAGATGATAACTTTGTTGCTTATTGGGGTGGGTTTGGTGTTTAGCTGGCTGAATTTGTAGGTTTGTGCTTTAATCTTATCGGGAAGGGGGTGGGGGAGTAGAGGGGAAAGCGCGCCGAGATGAGTAGGAGCTGAGGCACCCAACTTGTGATACTGTGAGCTCAATCGTGGTGAATCCGAGCTTCACTTAGCTCAAACTTGGTGATAGGAGATGTTAAGATTGATAATCAAGTCGGTGGCGCAAAGTTGATGATTTTAGGTTGTTTTCTTGCATAAGGTCATAAAGAGAGATTGAGGAGAGCCTTTATTGATTAACATTTGGCTGATGTTAAGATCAGTGTAAATTGTGGAGCACAGGCTGATGTTAAGAGCAAGTTCAAAAGTGATGAACCGAGAACCAGAGTGATAACGACTCATAGCTGTTGGACACTCGGGGCATGTATGTTCATGATTTCCAAATTCATTAAATTGTGGGTCGAAAGGGAGGTTGATGTTCATTTCAGTAATTTGATATGAGTTTGAGTTGTTCATTTCCCGGCCTTTCCTCACTCTTTCCGTTTATTTTCTAAAACTGAACAGTAAAGGACTCGCCTTTTCGCTGCCCTTCCTGTTTATAACTTTCTCTTGAATTAAACGAAGTTTATGAACTGTAACTGGATTTCTGGGAAGCCACAGAAAGAGTTACTTCCCTTGTATTGTATATCAAAATAGACTCAGTTTATCATTGAGATTGTTTTACTGAGGTTAAATTGTTTATAGTTGTGGGACAGTGATACAAATTTCCTTGTTTGATACGCACAAGTGTTGTGTTTTTCCAGGCTGAGTGTTCGGGAAGTTGCATGATTCAGTAACTTAGAAAATGCCGGCACTGGTGGCTTCTCGCTTGCTTTTCCTGGTGGGTGAGTCAGTACCATTTTGCAGATTGTCACATGTTTGTAGGGCTGCTTGTTTCCACAGGAGCGTGCGTTTTCTTAGTAGGTACAGACATGACAATGGGCCTCTCACACTTGCCAGTGTGGGATTCCGTAGTGAAGTTGAGACAATAAAGGAAAGGGGGGTAGTTAAAAGCAGCCTACAGGATTCTCCTACACAAAGTGGACTTAAGCAGATAAATTCTCCTGTTGAAAATGAACTTGATCAGTGGAGTTCTCCATTCCAAGAGCCTAAGATCAAATCTAAGGCTAAAGTCAAGGAAGTAGGGCAGAGGAAGTCCCTTGAAATAGAAGCAGCCCCGTTCGCTGCTAAGTCATTCCCTGAGCTTGGCCTTCCACCATTGCTATTAAAGAGACTGGAAGAAGAAGGTTTTACAACGCCTACTGATGTCCAATCGAGTACAGTTCCTTCCATTTTAAAAGGACACGATGCTGTGATTCAATCCTACACTGGTTCCGGAAAAACCCTTGCATATCTACTACCAATACTCTCTGAAGTGGGCCCATTGAGGAGGCAATCTCCTGCTGTGGAGGATGGCAGGAAAAAGGAAGTGGAAGCTGTAATTGTGGCTCCTTCGAGGGAACTGGGTATGCAGATTGTTAGAGAGGTTGAGAAACTCTGGGGGCCTGATAAGAGAATGGTTCAGCAGCTGGTAGGGGGCGCTAACAGAGCAAGACAGGAGGAAGCCCTTAAGAAAAACAAGCCCACTATTGTGGTTGGGACGCCAGGAAGGATAGCTGAGATTAGTGCATCAGGGAAGCTTCATACTCATGGTTGTCAATTTTTGGTTTTAGATGAAGTAGATGAACTTCTTGCATTCAACTTTCGCGAAGACATGCACAGGATTCTAGAACATGTTGGGAGGAGGCCAGGGGCTGGACCACAAAGTGGGCGACGGACCATCATGGTGTCTGCAACTGTCCCTTTTTCTGTAGTAAGGGCGGCTCAGAGCTGGTGTAAGGACCCCGTACTTGTCAGAGCCAAAAGTGTGGGTCCACTTGCATCAGTCCCAACTCCAACTCGCGTGAATCTACCGGCATCAAACTCTGGTTCCGCGCCAGAGATACAGGCGCCCTCACAAGCTTCATCTGAGAGCATGCCTCCACTGTTAAAACACTATTATTGCACTGCAAACTTACAACACAAGGTTGATACATTGAGGCGATGTGTTCATGCTCTGGATGCCAACTGTGTCATAGCTTTCATGAACCAAAACAAGCAGCTAAAGGACACAGTTTACAAGCTGGAGGCTCGTGGGATGAAAGCCGCAGAACTTCATGGCGATCTCAATAAACTTGCACGTTCCACTGTTTTGAAGAAATTCAGAAGTGGAGAGATAAGAGTGCTTGTGACCAATGAGATGGCTGCGAGAGGTCTAGACGTCACAGAATGTGATCTCGTGGTTAATCTTGGCTTACCCACTGACGCAATCCACTATGCTCACAGGGCTGGCAGAACTGGGCGTCTTGGGAGGAAGGGTAATGTGGTAACCATATGTGAGGATCGCGAGGTTTTCGTGGTGAAGAAGCTGCAAAAACAGCTCGGAGTAACATTTCAGCTCTGTGATTTTCTCGAAGGTAGACTTCATGTCAAGAAAGAGGAGCAATGCTTAACGTAAAATGCCGTCTACACTGAAGTTCGCCAGTGAGACCACTAAGTTAGTTTCGCATTGTATGGTGGTGCAAACCCAATACAATATATTCATCTTTCGAGCAACGACATGTTCCGGCATGTTGTTATTGCATGATCGGATTTTGGATTTTTGGATGCACGGAAAGGTTTATATAGAAGTGTTTTTTCTCCAGTTTTTCATATATGATGTCCTTCATCTTATAACTTCATTGACATTTGTCCCAAGTTCATGTTAACAGATTACTAAGATATAAAATCATTGACTGAGCATCAATCATTTATCAAAATTCAGCAGGTTTTCTGGGAGACAGTCTCTCAATAATTTATTGAGAGACCAACCATGTTATTATATCGTGACCATAATTAGTGACCCTGTTTATATAATTAGTGACCATTATACTACTTTAATATAAGATTTGCAAATGAGTTACTTTATAAATTTTAGCTAATTTTATACCATGGGATCCTCCAAAATTATAGATAATGTGATTTATAATAGTAAAGTAATACGATCACTAAAAGTATTATTGTGGTTACAAGTAAGGTAAAAAGAGTCACTTTGTAACACAGTATAATGGTCTCTCAATAATTTATTGAGAGACCGTCTTTTATGAGACTTTGTGATCAAAATTTTGATTAGACGGTTTGGAAGCTCCAGTAGACGTTTTTGCTTTCAGGAGTGAACTTATCATTGCTCACCTGCAAATCCTTGTCGTATAATGTTAATCAATCATTGAAAATAGGAAAAACAACATATTCCATTGTCTACCCGCAAAGGAGCAAAACTGCAAAAGCGTTAAGCTGAAGCTCTTGGTACATGTTTACAGATCTCTGGTGAATCTCTTCGAATGTACAGCTAAACATCAAACATATTGTGTCAAACTGGTCACTGAACACTGAATTTACATCTGAAGGACAGCGTGGGAGAGCAATCCTGACACTGAATTTTCCTGCTCTAAGAGATCCGAGTTCTGTTGACAGGTATATAAGCCCGTCATCAGAATTAAAACTGGGATTCAATCTGTTCAGGAAAGCAAAGCGACTTGTTTTCAAGGAGTATCAGTCTCCCATTGCATACTTTGAATTGCTGTATCCAACAAAAATTCCAACCTGACAATCAGTGAAAGGAAGGCATCTATCTTCAACATTGATGATGATTAAGGAAAAGAGGAGCATGAAACGCTTAATAGTACTTGAAACACAAGGTACAAAAGACCAGAAAGAAAAGAAATTTATGCTCTTCTGCTAAGTTATTTGATAGTTTGGATACAATCAGCCAAGACATGGAGATAGGGGGTGGATGTTTATAACAGTACCAACGACATCACCTTAGCGCCTCTATAGAAGAGACTGAGAAAACACATGAAAAGATACGGCAAGTCAGAACCTAATTCCAAATCAGACTAAACTTACATAGAACACAGCACTTACCTCCTGCGCAAGTTCAATCAGTCACAACTTACACATTCCACTAAACAATGCACGCTGCACAGACCCATTGACATCCCCACAAAATCAGTTGTCCTGAAATGACAGAAATACATTAGACTACAAGTAACAATGAAACAACAAATTTTTCATGACGACTGTTAAATATAAGACCAAACTATGACAGTACCAACATATTGTTTCAACAGCAATGAAAAAGTAAGAAAATACTACTTGATTGGCAGAACTGCCATCCATCCTCGCAACTTTCTGTCATGCATCTGAGTATCTGACCTGTTCCATAGTACACAAAAACCAAAATTCAAATGCATCTAATGTATGCCAGTGACTGCTGCATCCATTAGAAAGGGCACAGCCGCACAGGTGACATCAAAATATAAAATGAATGTAAGTAACCAAAAGAAAGGCTTCCATCTAAATAAGTCAGTAAAAGACCATAATCTCTGAGGAAAAAATTTATATTGTATTCTATTTGATCTGTTCCTAATCTGTACAGTATCAAAAGACAAAAACTGAGGGTTTTCATCTACGAAAAATCTGTGCAAAAAAACTCAAGGTGTTCCTTGTCACCCTAGAAAGTACACTTTGGATGCAGAAGAATAAAATGTCCCCTAAATTCGTCACTATCTTCAAATGGAAATGACAGCATTAGACATGTAAAAACTGAGGTTGCATTGTTCATGCTCTACTATTAGCATAGGCTCTACCAAACCTCAAATGAAGCCTCTCCGAGTTGATTGGGAGGAAACTACACAGCCCAAAAGAGTATACATCCTTCAAAAGGTCGATGCTCCCAAGCTTTCCTCCTGTTTCTCATTTACATGTGTGCGACATCATGAGCAACTTGATGTTTGGAAGTCTCCCAATCTGTTTCACCTTTACATAAGCAGAAGATTACAACAAACTTCGTTGGCGCATACACAAATGCCCTCACCAAGGGCTTAACAGTCCGTCTGACAACCCAATCATGAATTAACTCCGTTCAGACCCATGCCTGCTGCTCTGCTGGTGCTGCAGCCCTTCAGGGCTTTGGAACTTTTTTTGTTGACATGTGTCTCTCGATCAACTTGTCCACAAAAGCACGAATCTGTAAATTAGACACAAAAATGATTCAAAGACTATACATCAGGCTAATTTGCAGCTACACTTGACACACTCAAGAATGCCAACAGGACAATCAGTCGCTATTACTGAGATTATCTCAACAAATCGTCATAAAAACTAACTTAGGTGGACTATCTATATCTACTCACTGTGAATAGACAGTACAAGTCCATTGTACACAACAGATGACTGTATTTTTAGCAAACTCCATATGCTATTCCAAACTGTGTTTCACCAACAAAATGAAAAACAAAGACTCACCTTGTTCTTACGCTTAAAATCAAGAAACTCAGATACAGACATTGCTTTCTCTGCATCTGTTGTCTGCTCCATGACCTGGAAGGTCACCAAAAAAAATTGACAACAATGTATTAAGAGGCAGTTATAAAAATGTGAGGCACACTACTTTTTTACTTGTCGTGAGATGAGAAAGAGATGAACAGGATATCTTTGTGAATTTCTGGACATTCCAGCTCACCTTAGTCGCACTCTTTTTCATTATAGACTTGTATCCTTCTTTATCAATCTTTCTCGCTTTGTATAAAGGCATAAGCAGTGACGCAACATAATCCACAACACCTTGCTTAATATGCTCAGTTCC
>JBBYHQ010318991.1:0-15940 GCA_038382645.1 Spergularia azorica | reverse complement strand
CTAGTTATTAATTCGTCTAATTGCAGTTAATTTATCAATTAATTCAGTTCAGATCAAATCAAATCAAGTTTATTCAATTCAAATCAGATAAAAAAAATACAGTCCAATCGCACAGGGCCATAGTGTTATGATGTCTAACGACTCGTGTATATCTAATTAACATCCACCAGTCTACCACCAAAGATCGAACCAAATTTCACTTAAGAGGCAATATGTACGACCCACTTGCCCCCTACACATCATCCCTTTAAAAAAAAATTCCAGCACACAACAATGCATCATGTCGGTCAGGGTGGACATGTACATGCATATATAAACAACCAAACGAGTACAAGATACCCTCCTCAAACGTTACACACTACTACCACAACATCACCTCCTCTCTCGTAATAAACACTCATAATAATATTTGTATTGTATAATCTCCCCAATTTTATTCCAAAAAATAAATCACTACTTGATGGTCCACAATCTCATAATAATAACAATAGAGATCGCAACTTCCTTCCATACCAATATGTTCATTTAGGAAATACTCCATATGTGTTTTGGTATCGATCATAGCTATAGCAATATCCAGAAGTCTACGACTTTGTAACCTAAGCCTTTTGTCGTTATATAAATAGGAGTTTACCCCCAAACCAATTCAACATATTAATACATCGAAATTCTCTCCTCAGTATATTTTATCATACCCCTCTGGCCCTCTCCTACACACCTTCCTAACATCAGAAGAACGAGGAGAGAGAAAGTTTGAGAAAAGTGTGTGATAATAAATGAGAGACGTAGAGTAGAAGCTGCCACTCCCCATACACAAAAACAAAAACTATACCGACCTCTGCTCTTATAACAGAGGAATTTTAACTAAGGTTGGCCCAAACTTTCATGCTTCTTTTCAGATCCGTTATGGCTCCTTCTCATTCTTCTCAACTCCTCGCCAACCTTCTTCTCTTCCTCCTCATCTCCTCTCTCTCAGGTATTCTTCTACGCTTCTCTCAATTTCGCTTTAGCGCAATTCTTATTGGATTGTGTTGCTGCGTGTTTTTCTTTGTTCGTGTTTATTCCTTATTATTATTACTATGCATGGTTCGTTTATCTTTCATCTAATGAGACGCAAAAATCAGTACGATTTGTATTATCGACGGAATTCTTATAGAATATGTGTTCATTTGAGCTTTGATTATTCTTAAAAAAAAAAAAATTACTTTTAATTGGTTGTTGTACAAGAATTCTGAATTCATGATTAAAATTAACTTATTACAATTTACACTTTGCTTGTTTGTAAAGATTACTCAAATCTCAAAGTAACTTTAATTAATGTGTATTTTTGGTAAAATGTACGTGGGCAGGTACTAAATCGCAAACACAAGGAGGACTAGGAGGAGTGGGAATAAATTACGGGCAGATAGCCAACAACCTGCCCTCACCAAGTCGGGTAGCTATCCTTCTCCAATCTATCCAAATTAGTCGGGTCAAGCTATACGATGCAGACCCGAATGTGCTCCTAGCCTTCTCGAATTCAAACGTCGAATTTGTAATCGGGTTAGGAAATGAGTACCTAAACAACATGACCGACCCGACAAAAGCCCAAGCTTGGATCCAAACCCATGTTCAACCTTACATAAGCCAAACAAAAATTACCTGCATTGTCGTGGGTAACGAAATTTTAACCGGGGATGATACGCAGTTAATGTCATATATACTGCCCGCTATGAAAAGTGTCTATTCTGCCCTTCAAAGTCTTGGTTTAACTAACCAAGTAACGGTCACAACCGCTCATTCGACGGGTATTTTGGGAAATTCATATCCGCCATCATCCGGGTCATTTTTACCCCAATTGACCCAATATCTCCAACCCATGTTAAGTTTCCAATCCCAAATTAAATCCCCGTTTTTCATCAATGCCTACCCGTTTTTCGCCTATAAGGACGACCCGAACCAAATATCGTTGGACTACGCTTTATTTCGGCCCAATGAGGGTATGACGGACTCGGGTACGGGTCTACATTATGACAACATGTTATACGCCCAAATTGATTCCGTTTACGCGGCTATTAAGCTAATGGGTCATACCGATATCGAGGTTCAAGTATCGGAAACGGGTTGGCCATCGAAGGGGGATCCGAATGAATTCGGAGCATCGGTCGAAAATGCACAAGCCTATAATGGTAATTTGCTACAAAGAATTGTGAGAAATGAAGCTACCCCAGGAAAGCCTAACGCACCCCTTAAGGTTTACGTGTTTGCTCTTTTCAATGAAAATTTAAAGCCGGGTCCTACGTCCGAGAGGAATTATGGGCTATATTATCCGAATGGTACACCCGTTTATAATGTCGGACTTCAAAAAAGTTACCTTCCTCAATTCTACATATCCTCTGGCACTCAAGGAAGATCACTCAAGGTAAAAGATATTCTTTAATTTACTGTTCGTTTAGTAAAAGTAGTTGTTTTGATAGCTAGTAGCGTCTTTTAGTAGCTAACAGTCGATATGATAATAATCGAGAAAATGAGATGGTGTCACATTGGGTTTCTAAAACTAGCATGGATCACCCTAGATTTATTAATTTTTAGATCGTTGGTGCTGGTGACGCCCTATCGTTGTCTATCCTATTGTGCAATGTCATCATCATGTGTCATGTATATTGATGAACATGATAAAATTTTGACTCTAGTTAGGTGATTTATTAGGTAGCATATTCTAATAAAAATCAATGTCTAATCATGCGTGCATTATCTTATGCATACAAGGGGACAATATTGTACTGATTAATACTAGTAATTTCACTATTTTGGTTAGGAGGATGTCAAATTGATTTGATTCCATGGAAAAAGTTTGACGTAATAATGTTACAATGTGGTTGTAACATTGTTGTAATGTTGTTGGTACATGCTACTATATGTTTTTGGTACAATCGCAATCACGTAACTGAAGTAATTTTTGCGAAACGTCATGTCATTTTTGTTAGTCACGAAAATATCAGTATGGTGTGGTCGAATTTGGGTGCGCGAAAAATGTGCATTGTTGAACAAAATTCTAAACGCGTATTATTGTTGTTTTTGCAGGAAGTGTACACATTGTTTGGACTTTTATTGAGCTTCTCAACAGTATTGATGATCCTTGCATAAGAAGTTTTGTACATTTTCAAACATTGTTAATATTAATTTTTTGGGGAAGAAAAGATCAAATGCAATAGAAATTCTTGAGGTTGGCGCGCAGTTGGTTGGTGGTCTATTCAAACTTTCCTGCCCTCGCAATGCCAGAGTACAGCTTGTTTGAGAGGTTAGACTTGTTAATTTATTCATGAAAAATCGTTTTTACTTTAATTGAAGCTCCTTCCGGTAATTTTTTACGTTTAGTTATAATTTTTAGAAATACATAACAGAAATTATAATAAAATGTAAAGAATCGAAAGAAACACGGGCACTAGCAAATATATGGAAAACCTGTCTTAAACCATTCCACAGTTATAATTATTTAGGTTATTGACCTTTTACGGGTATTGGCTTTGTGGAGTATTATTGATGCATTGGAATCTTAGAAATGTTGGATCATTAACTCATTTAGGTCAAATTAGTTGAACCATGTGGTTAGAAATTTCTTGTCTATTAGGTAATGATTGGCCACCATTACAATGACATTCCTAATGGCTAGATTCCATCTGGCGTACTCAATTCCAATATCACCTTCTCGTCTGATTGAAAAAAAACCAACATCGACGTGTGAGACTCGATTTCGATACCACCTGCCTGGCTGCCTTCTCACCTATTTTAAGAGTCTTCGTACTCTTCACTTACGTGAGAAGGTGATACTTGCGTTTTTCGACTATTTCATCATTTTCCATCTTGGGATATATGGATCAAAATTTGGCATACAAAAAAAAAAAAAAACAAGATACAAGTAGCGTAGGGGGTGTGTCTTGATCAATACGACTAGCAATCATGCATAAAATTCCACCAGTTATGAACCAAAGACAAAAGTTGAAGTTGGCTTATACCTGGAAAGAGACATGACCAGATCACTATCTAATATATCGTCATTTCTTTGCTTAAAATTGCATCAAACTTTCTTAGATCGTTCGTCAAATGGGAACCTTAGACAACTTTTCCATCACTCTACTACTTCTTCTTTACCTCTAATCGCCAAATTTGAAACCGCATACTTTTTCTTAATTATTTCTTGTGCTTCATGATAAGTGGGAATCCTCTCTTTTTTGCCTTATCAAACTTAAGTGGAAGCCAGAAAATCCTATATAATCATATTTTTCTTGACTAAAGTTAATTCAAAACAAATCTCCCTATATAATCTAAAAGCTTTGCATCTTTTAATGGAAATCCTAGTCATTTTTTTTAGTGTCGTCACATATTCAGATCGTTATATTAATCTAAAACAAAAGTTTAACGTTTCTATTAGTTCTATAATCGTACTCTCTTCACTTAAAAGTATGTCTTATATTTCGATCTTATGATCTAAAATCGCAAGTAAATAAGCGCTTTGATATTCTTTGTCGTAAACACCACCAACAAGCTTATGCAACCTTTAATTAGGAACATTTTTTAGTGATGAACTACCAACTTGGAAAAAACTTCTAACATACTTTTTTTTATCTTAGGAGTCAAAGGGTCCTTTTTAGTCATTTGAGTAATAATAAGCACAAATGAATATTAGCATGTAAGTTGTAACATCAAGATGCTGGATCCACTAATTAGTGGGGTTATTATTGTCTATCAACATCCAAAGATTAAAAGGCCGAGGAGCCCATCTCTTTTGGACCATTGTGATGGCCCATCTATGAGATAAGATTAAAACACCTCCTTTACACATTACTAATTTTCATGTTGATGTTTACCTTAGAAAGTGAAACTTTTATGTTTGATTTTTTTTTTGCTACATGATAGGACTATTAGAGGTGTTTAGAAGAAAAATCGTGTCGATTTTGATTTTTCGTTGAAATGGTTCTTTTGCTTAATATCGTGGTCGTGTTTTAGTCTGGTTCAACTGTCATAACTTCGGATATAGTTTATGAACGATCCGATTTGTACTCGAAATGTGCCTCGATTACTAAATTATTGTAGCATTATTTTTCATGTACAGGGAGAGGATTGTTTGGAGGGCTTCAATTTCCAACACATATTGGTCAACACGTGAAATAATCTAGCCAGAACAGAGGAGTTACTTTGATCAGCAGATTCATTATTGGTTAGTTAGTAATAATTTTAGTATAGATTAGCAGACATTATTTTACATTTTTACTGACATTCATAGTAAAATAAGGTCCTTATAAAAGTTACCAATAGTACTTACAGGACTAATATAGCTAAAACAAGATTCTTTGAGAAGGTATATATACCATTTTAGTGTAGGATTTTATGCCTTTTTGACACATGTATTGCAGAAATAGATACTAATAAAATCATTCAAATTTGTTTTTATGGTCTTTTTCTTTCTTCTTTTCCAGATATGAATGAACATGGTATCATGTGGATTCTGTTCCCTGGAGTTAATAATAATGCTACACTATTATTAGATTAGATTCTCTTGGTTTTCTGTTAGTTTTATGCACAAGAACAGTTAGAAAGGAGTATGTGCAACATCCACACATGTGGGTCTCGACTCTCGACCAATATATCTCGTATGAGGGGACGTGTTAAGATATAAAATCATTGATTTAGTTTCAATCATCTGTTTAAATGGTTGGTCGAGATACTTCACTCCCCAAGAGGAACTTGATCGGACGTAATGCATAGCTCGCATTTGGTTTTAGAAATTCTATCAGATAGAACTAGGAGACTAGGTTTATCGATTGGTGTTAAGTCTATTAGTGTTCGATATCTGCTCGAGCAGCATTAGCTCAGCTCGAACACTAGCTCGACTTGGACAACATTTCGTGTGAGGAAATAGTGGGTTAAAGTTTGAAATTGCCTCCATAACTTCTCAGTAACATCTACAATTCACCAATCTGGTTATCTGTACCTGTATATTTCAGTCATTTTACGACTGAACGTTTCAAATTCAAGATTACATGAGCAAAATTCTGGAAACTTGCTCGCAGAAACTCGCTACTGATGCATGTCTGATTTCTTTCAATAAACATCAGACAGTCGATATGAGAGCAGATGTCAATTAACTCGTATTTAAGGTTGTCGAGCATATCATGACCATAGTCCGACAACCCTGAGCATCAGCATCGCCATTAAGGCTCCTTTTGCACTAAGCCAGGACAAAAAAATGAGCATCAACAGAAGACAAATAATCTCATCAAGAGATGCTGATATCTCCATGTCTGTGACATAATCAGGCAAGATAACCTCTGTTGTTTATTTACCTAAAAAATATAACGCATTCAAAACACAGTAAACAATCTTTACAATCATAACCTATTAAGTTCTTCTCTACACGAACGAAAAGAAATAAATCCCAAAGTGCCTATACATACAACTAATTAGCTACACACCAAAAATCTTCCAGAAGGAAAGACCTATACACAGATGGTGCTTTATACAGCAGATGTAGTCCTTCGGTTTTTAACAGTGTTCAGAATGCAGATGCGCCTGAGCTCTCGGTCAATTCTTACCAAAGTTACAAACACGACCCTGAGAGACAGCGCCACCAACAGAAGTACTTAGTTGTATGTCACAAGGAAAGGTAGAACCATGGACATGAAATCATCATAAGCAATAGTTGCAGAGCCAGTGTACTGCGTATCTTTCTCTTTGAATTTCTCTGTCAAACCCTGAGAAGAACAAAAGAAAATATTTAACTTTAGTTAGTTTGCAATTGCAAATGTAAAGATTTCACACATGTAGGGGTATTGGGGGAAGCAAAGATCAGATCACTCGAAGAGTCGAAGGTAACATGTGCTCACCTTAATAATCATTCCGCACCTGCATATATGATCAGCAAACAAAGAGTTAGCAAAAATTACTAGTAAGTAGTAACAATACGGAGGACAATAGAATCGGAAAAAGGGCTTACTCAACAAAGCTATCGAAATCAAGTACAACTTGGCGGTTTCTACCATCATCGTAATAGGAAATCAAAAGCCGAAGCACTGAAGGAGGGACAGCATATCCTAAACTGTGCAGAGCATCCTTCAGCTCCCCTGCATCAATTTTCCCACTCCGGTCTCTATCAAATTTCGCAAATATTGCCTGAAATCAAATTAAAATGAATCACTTGCCTTTTAATCCAGGTTCAGCAATAACCTAGGGGTGTGTCAAGTTATATGTCTCGACTGTACACAGCCCTTCTACAGTTCTACTTATATGGTTGTATATCTCAACATCGTAGTCATGCGTATCAGCAATAATCTAGGCCTCTAGGGGAGTAGATTGCTGAAGTAGTTCTACGAAATAAAAAAAGCGTGACGTTCCATATAAGTGTTAAAGAGTAGCATTACTTACACGCCATTCACCTAGGCATCTCCACAATGCAGCAAATTCACTGCGACCTGTACGATGGACAGTACACGGAATTAGCCACCAGCACAAACACAGAATTGAGCAAATAAACACAAGTGCTTATTTCAAATTACACCACCCTCCAAAAAGAAATTAAACCACTTTGCTAACAAGAGTTTTGTCTACACATTACGATACCTTGTTCTCATATATTATCTTGGCTACATAAGTAATTGCAGCCTGTTAGAGGAGTGTCACCATTACTCCCTCCATTTCATTCAATTATTCCTAGTTTCGTTGATTTCATCAAACTCCTCGTATTTCCTTAATTGATAAGTTTTGGTCATGTTAAAACCCATTTCATTCAACCACATGAATTCAATTCGTACAAAACCCCACATTTCCCGCCTTCTTTGTACTAATAATATAAAACTTCGGTCCAAAAACAAATGGAAAGAATTGGATGAAACACAGGGCGCACTTCATTTCGTCTAAAACCAACTCCACTCAACACAAATTGTATGTTAGATAATCATTGTAGCCTCTAGATATTTATCTCCACAACTTTATACTCTATTGCCATCTTCTCCTCTTTTCACTATCTAATAATAAATTCGACACTATGGTCCATTGGTCCTATTTTGCCCCTTGAACCTATTCTCCTCCTCCCCTCTTTACATGTACTGTAGTTCACTATTTGCCATTATAGTTCTGGTTCGCGAGTTTGACCTCTTCGCTACTATAGTTCAACTATGAAACCAAAGCTCTAGACTATTACGAAGCCAATGTGTAGACACTTGAAGTTCTCTAATGTCGACTTTATTTAATTTTACTATTGCTAACTCAATTTTACTACCATAACCTCCATTGGACAAATCGACTGTGTCTAAAACCTTTCAGTAATTCTACGGTGAGACCGTCTCATCGTATGAGACCAATTTATAGGTTACTTTTGATAAATCAACACGTTAATTTTGAAATAGGATGACTTTGAAAAGTAATAGTTACTTTTGAAATGTGTGAGAGGTCTTATCGAATGAGACCGTCTCACGGTATAATTTGTACAAACCTTTAGCATTGTCCAATTCCGAGTGTTCTAAATAACTAAACAAACAAAATTAAGATTTCCTAATGCTCTAGTGTTGTCACTCTTATCCTCTATATCAATTGTTGAATTCCCTACTAATTATGACCAAGTCATATAGTGTAACGTTCACGCCTATGGAGTTTAATACTAAGAAACCCGTTTTCTGAAATTCCGTTGTAAAGCATCACAAATCCTACAAATTAAGGTCGTGTTCATTTCAACGTAATCTGTTTCAACTAAATTAACCAGTTACCACTACCATATGAAATTAATTAAAGGAACACTATACGATAAATTAGCAGAGCACAAAGTAACGACAAAAACAATCAAGCCTTATTCCAAAAAATGATTTAGGGTCAACTAACATGAATCGTCATCTGAAACCGTCATTAAAAAATACAAAAAGAGGAAGGAAGCATACCAATCCGAGGAGAGTTTTGATTAGGGTTTCGGAAAAGAGAGATTAATAAACGAACAGTACGGAGGTTGAACCGGTGATAACCCGAAGACAAAGCATTTTGTAGCTCATAATCTTCAACGTAACCGCTCCGGTCCCGGTCAACTGCCTCAAAGCTCCGGATGATTTCCGGGTCAGTACCCGGTGGAAACGGGTCGTAGTTACTCTGACCGTAAGTTGATGATGGAGGAGGCGGGTATGGTTGTGGTTGGTGGCCCACATGGTAACTCTGAGCTGGGCCTGGGCCTGCAGGTGGCGGGTAATTCGAATTGTGAGGGTTATTATAGTTGGAGTAATTACTGGGGTTGTAATTACTGTAATTATTATTATTAGTAGTATTATTACTGCTGTAATTATAAGGGTTTGGTGATGATGATGATGATGTGTTGGGGTGATATGGAGGTGCTGAAGGTTTGTAGGAAGACATGATTTTGATTTTGATTTTATCTTGGTATTGGAAGTAGGAGTATACGAGAAAGATGAGGTTAAAACTTGCAGTTAAATGGAAATTTTTATTTATTTATTTAAGAGGGAGGGGAGAAGGGGACAAAGGGGAAATTGGTGATTGCTACTGTATGTAGTAACGCCCCAACGCGTGACGTGAATTGCGTGTCTCTTGTTTTTGGTCTTTTCGTTTTGGGTGGGTTTGCTTAGCTTCGCAGAATTGGTTGTTGGTTTGGTTTGGTCCACGTTGTGTTTGGTTTGTTGAGTAATTAATTCGCCGGTTTTTCAGGAAAGTTCCGATGTTTTTTGTGTTTTGCATTTGAACGTGTGTATTTCATGCCCGTGATTTCGGGTTTGTTTACGAGTGTGAGGCGGGGAGGGAGGATGTGGGTTGAATGCGAGAAAGAGCATAAATAGCAATACTGTCGCTGCAACTGAAATCGACCTGATCCATTTTATTATTAGTTCTCATTCGCAACTGAAGCACCATGTGAACTATAAATAATCTAGTAAATGGAATTAGCACACAAATTAGGTCATTCAGTCGAAAAGTAACTAGGGTCAACTTCTTGCGTGGTACTTTAATTGTCATATAAATTGTTAGATTTGACTACGCTCCGACCATAAAACTCCCAAACTGAATCATTGATGGTAAAAGTGAAGCTACCACGAGGAATTTGGATGATTTATTCCCCTGATATTGCTATTTATACCCAATGTTCAAGCTCTATTTCTTTACAACCATCTTATTGATTGACAGTTGATAGTGACCTAATCTTCGAAACAAATCATACAAGGTTATCCCAAATTCATAACCACAAAAACAATCCGAGTAGTAATTTGGATGATTTCTCCATTGTATCGCTACTTCAAGCACCAATGTTCAAAATCTATAGCTTTACAAAAATCATACTCCGTACAAGGTTATCCCAAGCTCGAGCCCATGTATGATGTATCCCTTCCCTCGAGTGCCCGAGTAAAGAAACCCAAGTAAAGACCGCGGCAATAGAAATTAGGAAAATAAGAAATGGCGGGAACATAATATTCTCAAGGAGCGGCCAAGAAAAAAAACCACTAGTATTGCGAGTGTTGAAAGAAAGGAGAGAGAGAGAGAGAAAATGGGGAAAGAGAAAGCGGCGGCGCCAGCGGCGGCGGAGGTGGTGGACGAATTACCAAGAACGATCGTAAGGCGTGTCGTAAAAGAGAAGCTCTCCGAAATCTCCGGCGATGCCGGCGACGTCAATCTTCACAAAGAAGCTCTCATCGCTTTCTCCGAAAGCGCTCGCATCTTCATCCACTATCTCTCCGCCACGTAATCCCCCAACTTTCCGCCTCTCTCATTCATCAGTTAATTAATTAATTGCTTTAATTTTTCGTTATAATTGCAATTGGAAATTTCTAGGGTTTCACTTTAGGTTTTGTCCGTTATTCTTCTTTTATTGTTGAAATCCGATTATTTGTTGGATATCTTGTGACTAAAGTTTCCAACTTGTTGCTATTGTGTTTTAATTGAGTAATCGGTGATTAAAAGTGCAATTTTTGAGCTAAATTGAACTGGTAATTTTTGCAGTTTTAGCGATTGAGTCATGAATTAGGGATGAGTTAAATGTGTTGAACACGATTTTTAGGGCATTTGGCAAGGAATCAAAACTCGGTACCATAACGAACAATTGATTTGGTAAATTTCGCGTAATGTGGGATTTAAGCAATTTGAGTAATTTGTAATTTCGACTCTTTGTTGTGACTTGTTAATGGAATGAGGAACTTTAATGGTATGTGTAATTGATTAATTAGATCCAATGTGAGCTTGTTGGTAGGTCTCGGAAGTGGAGTGTGACGATAACAATTGTGGAATTTATGAGTATTTTGATTGTTGTACTGGGAACGGGGGTTGATTTGGAAAAAGGAAGGTTGTTTTAAAGCGTTAGCTTTGTGTTTAAGTGATGAGTTTATGGATAGTTGAATGTATTTCTGTGTAGGGCTCATGACATATGCACTGAATCGAAAAGGCAGATAATCAATGCTGATGATGTGCTGAAAGCTCTCGAGGAGATTGAGTTCTCTGAATTCATTGAACCACTCAGGGATGGCCTGGATGGTGAGTAATATTTGTATATTATTATTTCAGTTACCATCTTTATGCATATCCTTACCTTTCTCGTTTTAGTTTTATGTTTGTTCTACATTTGATTTTAACTGAACCAGTGTCCATCCCATATTATCGGCATTTTCTCTCAACATTTAATAAACTGCAATATTCTTTTCTAGATGGGAACTCTTAAAGGTACGCTGTTCGAATCAAGTAATTGTATCTTCTTTTGGTGGTGTAGTGTCATTGCCTTTGGCGTTCTACTATACAATGTGCTTATGCCCATGAACATTTGATCTTCTAGTGCTTACTTCTAACAACACTCTTTCGTAAATTCCCTGAGTAGCTGCTTAATTGCATGGGAATCTCTAGTCAAAGTCGTCATTCCAGTCTTGTCTTTACTTTAGTCTGCTACCGTTAGACTTCGATAGAATTTGGGTATATGCCTCAGCATTGATTGAGCATTTGTTTCCTTAAGCCACATCTCTATGTTTCCAACATACACATGAGGATTACGCTTGCATACGTTCGACCCTCCCTCTTTGAGGCACTAGGGTAATGGTGGTGTTGAAATCCTTTTGGCTTTCTGTTTTCATGTATGTCTTCTTTTTGGCAAGTATGTGTATTTCGAAACTTTTTTTTTCCCCTTTTTGTTTGGTTTGTGTGTATTTTGGGAGCAAGGATTTGTTGTTTCCTGTTGTTGCCAATTATTTGTATTCTTTTGATTCTTGTGTGAAGCTAATACACTATGATGCTCCAGTGCCATTTTCTAGTTGTACATGCTTTCATATTTGTTTTTGTCTTTCATATCCTTACCTTTATCATGTTAGTTTTATATTTGTTCAACATTTGATTTGAACTAAACCAGTGTTCATCCCAGTTTTTTTTTTTTGCATTTTCTTTCAACATTTATAATATCTATGGATGGCTGCGAAATTGTTCCCCTTATGGAAACTCTTAATTGTACGCTGGTCGTTTTCAAGTAATTCTATCTTCTAATGGTGGTTCACTGTCATTGCCTTCGGCCTTCTACAATATAATGTGGTTATGCCCCTGGACATTTGATCTTCTAGCAGCTTGCTTCTAATAACACTCTTTCGTAGATTCCCAAAGTACTTTAGTCTGCTACATTTAGACTTCAGTTGAATTTGGGGCTTTGGGCATACGTCTCAGCATCGATTGAGCTATTGTTTCCTTAAGCAGCATCTTTATGTTTTCAACATATGGGGGTAAGGCTTGCATATGCCTGACCCTCCCTTATCTCATAACCGTGGACTATATACTTAGATTTTGGCCAATTTTGACCAGGGTTGTTAGAGTGCGAGATGTTCTCTTAACTTTACCCTTGTTGGATATGCTGATTATTTTCTCTGTTAGGGTAGTTCTTTAAGCCCTTTCGGCACACGTCACCTATTGTGCAGTGCATTCAATTTTTGATGATTCTCGGAATCTTTCATAAGTTTTTGGCTCTAATATTTTGCTAAATCCCAAAACACAGCCTCAAGGGGCTTCCACAAAAATTAGAGCATTTTTTTTCGAGGCCATTTTTGGTAAAAACCGTGGATTATATTCGTCGGTTTTTGCTAATTATGACCAATTTTTTGCAAAGAGTCAGATGTTCTCAAAAACCTTTCGCTGTTGTTGGGACCTACAACCTGCTATAGGTTTTGGGCTCTAATATTTTGCTAAAACCAATAATTTTAACTTTAGGTGCTTGCACAACAATTTTCGTCGTTTTTGTTTGGAGTCAATTTTGAGCCAAAAACCCTGGATTATAGTACTTGGTTTTGGCCAATTTTGACAACTATTATCAATGTGACCAAATGTTCTCAAAAATCTACGATGGACATCCTTGGAGTATCCTTGCTGGATATAGGGGCTCATTCCTTTGTTACAGAAGTTCTTTAAGCAATTTCGACACACGCCACCCGTCACCCGTCAAAACAAGCTTGTGTTTGTTTGCCGATTATAGGATTTACAGTAGGGTTTTGTCTATATATTTTTCTAATAGCCATAATATGACCCATAGCAGGGCTTCCACATCAATTTCAACAGTTTTTGTTCCAGGGACATTTTGGGCCAAAACCGTGGATTACTTCGATTTTGGCCAATTTTGACCATGTTTGGAAATTAGCCAAAATTTCTCAAATTTTAGTATGGATAGCCTTACAGTGCCTTTATTGGATTTAAGGGCTGAATCTTTTGTTAGGCTGATCTTTAAGTATTTTCAGTAAATGTCACCCCCGCAGTAGCTTGCGTTCGTTTTTTGGCCATTTTTGGAACCTACCATATGCATTAGGCTATATAATTTTGCTGAAACCTATAATATGACCCCTAGGGCTTCCACACAAATTTGAGATGTTTTTGTTCCAGGTCCTCTTTGGGCCAAAAACCGTGGATTATGTACTTTGGTTTTACCTAGTTTTGACCAATTTTTTTAAAGGAGCCGGATGTACTCTAAACTTTTCATGGAAGACTTGAAGTGGCCATGATGGATATGAGTTTCGGTTCTTTTTATAACGAAGTTATTAAAGCCCTTCCGTCAGATGTCTCCGTTGAGGTTAGCGTGCGTTTTTCGCCGAGATTGGGACCTAGTATAGGTTTCTGGCTCTAATATTTTACGAAAACCTTTGATATGACCTCTAGGTGGTTTCCAAAAATTTGAGCCATTTTTGTTCCGGGACGGTTTTGAGTCCAAACAAGTAGATTATGTACTTGGATTTTGGCCAATTTTGACCACTTCTTTTGAAATACCAAATCATCTTAAAACTTTACCATGGACAGCCTCAAAGTACCCTTGTGGATATGAGGGTTGGTTAGGCTGTTAGGGTAGTTTCTTAAACTCTTTTGATAGACGTCGTCAGTTGAGACGAGCGTGCGGATTTTGTCAATCTTGGAACCTTACATAGGTTTTTTGCTCATAGGTTTTTGCTAAAACCAATAATATATGATATTGTTGTGTTCCCTGTCATATATTTATGAAAATTTAGGTCACTCTCTGAAGCTAATGCGACTACTCAGTAGCAATCCCTGTATCAAATATTGCTGTAAGCTATTCGCTGGATATGTATTACTCTCTTGGGGTGTAAATCGGGTATTGTGCTTGTTGCTCTAGAATGTGCTCTTGAGAAGTGTAGAAGCATATTCATGGTTTTCAATTTCAGAATTTAAGAAAAAGGCTGCTGGAAAGAGAGCAGGGGCAGCAAAGGCTAAAGAAATCAGCAAGAAGAGAAAAACAGATGCAGATACTGCCAAGGAAAAGGGCAAAGCTGTAAGCGAGGTAAAGAATGGGGACAATGGTGATGAGGATGAGGAGGAAGCAAATGGAGATGACGTTGATGAAGGTGAGGAGCAAGTGAGTGGAGAAAATGAGGAAGACGCTGAAGAGCAAGGGAGTGGAGATAATGAGGAAGACGCTGAAGAGCCAGGGAGTGGAGATAATGAGGAAGATGCGGAGGAGCAAGCGAGTGGAGATGACGAGGATGAAGCCGAGGAGCAAGCAAGTGGAGATGGTGAGGATGAAGCCGAAGAACCAGCCAGTGGAGATAGTGAGGATGAAGCTGAGGGCCAAGGGAGTGGAGACAATGAGGATGAAGTTGAGGAGGTGGCCAGTGAAGACGATGAGGATTCCCATAGCAGCTAACTGTATAATTCACATCTTCAAACTTTTAGGTCTGGCTCTGCTTTAGGTTCAGTGTATGGTGTACTGGTGCTACTTCTTCCTATAGGGTGTGCCGTGTGCGGCTTCTTGCTTTGTAGCACTCTGGTCATTGACCTAAATCTGAATGGGAAGTGCCATCAAAGTTTATCTGAAAGTATTAGTATTCATGATTCATCTGGTTCTTAACTTCTCATGTTTCAGTTCCTGCTTGCTTCCTCCATGTTGTAAGAATCTCACCCCGTTTCACATCATAGTAGAATTAGCTCTACAGACCGTTCCTATATGCTTAATATTTCGATTCTGGATATCAAATGCTACATTCTGATGGCTAAAGTCTTCCAGTATAAGCTCAGAAACAGCAGTAGAGCACATATATAGCTTCTTGCTACTTATGATATCCTCATACTTCTGCTGTCTTCTTCTAACAGTCGGCTGAACACTGGAGTAAGGTGCCCATTACCGGCTCGTCTGGATGTTTAGCGCATGGTAGTACCGCGACAGGCAGGACAAACTAGCATTGCTACTAATGCATACCCCTCGTATGTTGTTGTGACACTTCAAAATCATAACCAGGTTCGAAACACGTCTATACGTAAATTACCCGGGTTATCTTAACCAATCTCATCACATTATTAATCGAATTGGACAATTGAGATCGCTTCATAAATCAGAGTGAAAATACCATACCATATCTAATTAAAATAAATTTCTTGCTGCTATAGAAAATGAACGATTTTTTTAAATAATGCTCTAAATTAAAATAATTCAAGTTTTGGGTGCGGAAAGAAAATATTTACGTAGAAT
>JBBYHQ010318980.1:0-15940 GCA_038382645.1 Spergularia azorica | reverse complement strand
GATGATGATGAGCCATGAAGAAGATGAGTGATGAACTTATAGATTTGTGAGAAGATGTGATGAAGAATTTAAGATGAAGATAGCGGTGATAAGGGCTCAAGGAGGAATGAGGAGAGAGGAGCAGTATGCAGAGAAATAAATGGGAAGAGAAGAGCATATGGAGAAAGTTAACTGACGGAAGCTAACTGAGACACCAAATTGGTGTCCAAAAGTTGGTAAACACCAAATTCAATTATCCTTTGAAAGTTCAATCACTGATTTAACACTTAACTCGAGCATACATGGTGCCATGGTGGATACAGATTATTGATATTCAATGAGATTGACCATCGTAGTTTAATTTGCGCAATGAAATCAATTCATTAGCAAAGCATTACTGTGGAAGAATCGGGCATAAACAAAATTAAAAGTCGGATTTATGACGGTCTGATTATGACAATATGCTGTAAGACTAAAATTTACTAAATACTTAAAAAATTGAATGATACGTGCGTACTCAATAATACTACGGAGTATTAAGTTTCGTTGTCTATATAATCTAGATACTATAAATAAAAATAGAATTGATCGATCACTAGTACTTCTGAAAATAGCCACCCGAATTTGGGCCCTCTTACCATATACGGAGTATATAGTGTGCCAAATGCCAAACCATGTCATTAGTGATCAAAGGCGAAATCTCAAAAAATTCCATCATTGTGGAGTTGGCAGTAGCTCATCCAAACACTCGCAAAAAAGGTAAGCACAACTCTATCTAAAGTGTAAAGGTGGTCCATAAATTCGTCCTGTATATGAACCAACCGGTCATCTGGTTAGGAATCCAGGTAGCACCGTGTTTGGCGAGGTCCGTGCTTCGTCATTTTCGTCAACTACTTCATCTCATTACATTAGTTATGCCGTATGCCTAAGGGCTAATTTGGGGTATCCAAGGTCCATGTTTGGGACCATGCATGAATACGTGGTTTAATTGGCAGAGAACTCGATAATTTCGCTACGAGATAATATTGAATTTGGATCGTGAGAACAATTAGACAATTTTAATAGAATTGAAAGTGGAACTACGGAAGAAGACAAAAACATGATACTATATCGGTTTCCCTTAAAAGAAGTTCCTCATTATTCATCGTTGTATATATTTGATGAAATTAAGTAATTAAATTGATAGATGACATTATTGTAGTAATAAATTACTTTCACTCGAAAGAGTATTAAAATAAATGTAGTAGACCATAACAACCCTTTTTATTAAATAGTACCTTAACCATGGTTTCTTGAAAAATAAAAAATTACAATGAACTTTTGCTAATGGGTTGAATATATTTTGACACTGTTTTTTTATTTGTTACCTTAAGTTTGAATAAATTCAGGGTAAAACGCACCATTTCATGCCACTTAAAATGGTTTTCCCGATACAAATTTTTTGAGATTAAAATAAGATTTATTTCTTCTTCAATTCTCCCGCGAGGACACTATCATTGAAACTTTTAAAATTTTATTTCTTCTTCAATTCTCCCGCGAAGACACTATCATTGAAACTTTTAAAATTTTACGCGCGCTAAAATATTGTCACTCTATTCTGATGGGCCATTGAAATTGAAATACAAATCCTATTATGGCTAAGTGCAAATCAAGCAACAATACAAGTTTATAGCCCATCAAACCATACAAATTATTGAAATAGAACCACTAGGACATTTTTCTCACATTTTTCTTAGTCAAGCATCAGTTGTCCCTGCCTTTTGCCTTGTCCATATCATACATCTTGCACCAAAGACTTTTATCCCCAAATTGAAAATGAACCTCATCTTGGCATTCCAAAATAGCAAGAATGGCAGAACGCCTTTGAAATGTTGCCTTAGCAAATAGAGGAGAGAGTTTGGGGTTGGGCTGGTGTACATACACAGTCTCCAATTCTTCTCCAAAATACCTACAATAGAATGATATAGAATGCCACTGATCAAAATCCATAAGAAAAAATCAAAAAAATTCAAAATAAGGGTCATTTAGGCTTGATCTTGGTGAATTTAAATGAAACACATATATGTAGATTAAGTGTGGTTGTATGCATGAAAAGACTATGCATTTACCCAAAGAAAAATAAAGACAATTCACGATCAGTGAAATGATATCCTTCACTGTTTGAAAATGTTATGAATAATGTTCTTTCTCGTGCGCTTCCCTTTTCCTTGTCATGGTCCCATGGAGTTGCATTTGGGTTCAACTCCATACTTTTAGTAAATTCACTAAAAGGGTCCCATGGAGCGGCATTTGGGTTCAACTCCTTGCTTTTAGTAGTTTCCCTAGCAAAGTCCCATGGAGTTGCATTTGGGTTCAACCCCACACTTTTAGTAGTTTTCCTATCCATATAATGACTTGAATAAGAAGATATATGAGAGCACACAAATGGCACTAGTGGTTTACTCAAGATGTAAGAAAAGGAGAGCAGGAGTAGAATGTCAGTTGTGCTTTTCCATGATTGAGTTAACGACCTATTTATACTTAAATCGTGAAGACACAAGTGCTAATAAGAAGCGGTGTAGTAATTAATTAGCTCATTGATATCTTGTAAAATCGGATTGGATTTCTAGGAGTGTATTGATTTTGTTGCCTCTTGATCTTGTACCACCATAATTGAAGAAAATGCTCAAACTTAGTAAGCAAGCCAAGCAATCTAACAAATTTAACAAATAATCACCACTACAATTAATAAAGATCATTAATATGTTATACATATAAGCAAATAAATGATAACTCATAATTGGTGATACACCATATTCACACACTAGCACATATAATCACCTCATAATCACCCCATATTAGCTATTGAAATCGCAGTTGATCATAAGATCTGACCCCAAGTTTTATTGATTAAAAGTAACAAGGATCAAATCCCCTTTGTCAATCCATATATCGATATCTTTATGATTTTCGGGTAGATTATGCTTTCAATATCTTAGGTAAAGGGGTATGAATGTATGATATCTACGTATTACTATCCCCGCATTCCGCTATCCTAGTTGTCTTACTGTTTCTCTTCTCATCAAGTTTGTGTAAATCGTCTTTTGTTAATCTCTTACTTTTCCGTACAAATTAACACCCGAAATGACTCGACCCGAATCCCGAAACAAAAGTAGACTACCAATGTGAAGCGCACACACAAGACTACAAGAATAAAAGACCAAAATTATTGGCGGGAAATAAACAAAAAAACAACTCACTCTCTCTCAAACTCAAATCGACAACAATGGCGAAAACCCTAGGCGAAGAAAATTCACCAATGGAGGAAGAGGTGGAAGTAATATTACTAGAAGACGAAAACGTAAACAATACGCATAAAGAACCCCCGAAAATCCACCGCCTAGAAGAGTCGGTGGTCAACCGAATCGCCGCCGGCGAGGTCATCCAACGGCCCGTCAACGCCGTCAAGGAACTCGTCGAGAACAGCCTCGACGCCGGCTCATCCACCATTTCCGTCGCCGTTAAAGACGGCGGCTTAAAGCTCATACAAGTCTCCGACGACGGCCACGGAATCAGAGTATATATTTTTTTCCGAAATCAATTTGAATTAAAATAATTCAATTTACTTGATGAGTTTAGTTTTGAATTGAATTGAATTTTGGTTGCCTAAGTTTGAAGATTTGCCGATTCTTTGCGAACGACACACAACGTCGAAGTTGTCGAAATTCGAGGATTTGCAAACGATTCAATCAATGGGGTTTAGAGGGGAGGCGTTGGCGAGCATGACGTATGTCGGACATGTTACCGTTACAACTATTACACCTGGACAATTACATGGTTATAGGTATAAAAATGGTGAATTGTTGTTTTTCGCGCACCAAGTGTTTGATGAAATGCCTGTGTATTGTTGTGCATTTTCGGGTTTTGATTATGTTTGTGGGTTTTTATTAGGGTTTCTTATAGAGATGGTGTTATAGAGCATGAACCTAAGCCGTGCGCAGCTGTGAAAGGAACGCAGATTATGGTAAGAGCTTTCGGAATGGGGACTTTTTGGTTTTCGTTGTGTTCGAGGGATATGTTTGTTTTACTAGCTTAGGTGGTATGGTTGCGTATGAATGGACTTACCTTGTTGCGGTTGAGGTTAATATTTTAGCTGCTTAGCACTGAAAGAATGAACACTGAAAGAATGTACAAGCTCATGCTTTCTGTATTGTTTGAGCGTTTTAAGGTTTTCGAGTTAGTGTGACTCCGTAAACAGGTCTTTAGTGTATTATTTTGGTATGCTCGTTCTGAACTTTGTGGAAATAGATGCAAGGGACAGACCTGCATTCGTTTATACTTGCTTTGCCGATCTTTCAAGGCATATTTAGTATACTAGTCACTTCTCCTCATTAGCACACAAAATCAGAAAGAGGACAAATGAAATAACAAGTTTCTTTTTTGTTTGACAAAGTTTTTTCTAATGGATGTAGATCGAGAATCTTTTCTATAACATGACTGCAAGGAGGAAAACTCTTCAGAACTCTGCTGATGATTATTCGAAGATTGTTGACTTGCTAAGCCGGTTTGCTATCCATCATCTCAATGTTGGCATTTCCTGTAGAAAGGTTAGCTGTTAGCTTGTTCAGAGTAAACTTTTATTGGTCTTTGCCCTTTATTTTCTGAACTATTCTTTTGGGACGGAAGTTCTTTTCATTTGATCTGAACCCACATTTTGTTCTTAATCTAGCATGGCGCTGGAAGAGCTGATGTTCACACTGTAGCCACCTCCTCTCAACTTGATGCAATTAGATCTGTATATGGTGTATCTGTAGCTCGTAATCTCATAAAGATAGAAACTTCGGATAATGATCCTTCTAGCTCGGTGTTTGACATGAAGGGTTTCATTTCTGATTCAAATTATGTGGCCAAAAAGATTACAATGGTGCTGTTTATTAATGGTACGATTCTTACTTGTGTGCATATACTCATTCTCCTATGTTTGCGGGATTTTTTGTTTTTTGGTGAGAAGTAGACTCTATTACCGTATCATTGAGTTGATATTTGTTACCAGTGAAGAAGCATTTGGGTTACTTTTGCTAACTAAGCACTATATCTTACAGATAGATTGGTAGAGTGCTCTCCTTTGAAAAGGGCTATCGAAATTGTCTACGCAGCAACCCTACCTAAAGCTTCAAAACCTTTTGTGTACATGTCAATCAAATTGCCATCAGAGCATGTTGATGTGAACATACATCCTACCAAACGTGAGGTAATATATCTTTTTTGTCGTTTTAGTTACTCATTGGTTTCTCAGCCCAGATTATGCTTGCATGCATCAATGTGTAACTACTGCTGAGGCTTGAGGATGGCTCCACTGTTTTTTGTAGTGATGCTCAGCGTTCATATTCTGATTCAAGTTCTACAAGACTACGATGTTATCTTTGTTTAGAAACCAAAAACAGTAGTATGTGCTTATCTATATAGAGAAAGGATAACTCCCTATAGAACATGGATTTTTTTCGGTGTGACATGAATGTATGATGCATGACAGTTTCCGTTCGTAGAGTTTCTTATGTAATTATATCCAGTATGTATGCTATGCATTTGTCTAAACAGTTTATGATCATTGATATTCACCTTTAATTACCGTTTCTTTTCCTGTTGGTATAGATAAGTAAATACTTCCTTTTTTTGTGAATTATTGTCTGGCAGGTGAGCCTTCTGAATCAGGAAGTGATCATAGAGAAGATACAATCTGAAGTGGAATTGCAATTAATAAATTCCAATGAGACCAGAACATTTCAAGAACAGGTAAAACATAAATGAAACCAGAATATTCTAAAATATCTCTTTGGCTTTCTGCTTATTTACGCTTTATTGCATTAGTTTAATTGCATCCATCTAATGTCCTTATAAATCGAGTACCATCTTCTGTTGATCTCTTGAGTTTATTCCAAAATCATCGTGTTGCCTAGAGGTTTCAGACTTTCCTGCTTACTATACAGATTGGACAGTCATGAAGCTAAGAGTTATTAAGTTCTAGAGGATAAAATCTCTTGGCAGCAATTAGGCATTGTGGCCAAGAGTAATTTCTGTTGTTATGGCTAACGGCGATTTATTTTTGTTTGTAAGAACATGTGATTGACACCAAATTGTTCTTTCCTTGAATGCATTTGAATGTGTTCAGACTTTACCTATGTATGTTTTGGATTCTGGGTCTTCACTAGAGATAACACTCTTGTTCGGGGAAGATTCAGAAGTTTGAGTTTAGGATAATTTTATGTGAGGATGATTGAAATCTATTGTCAATCTTTGCTTATTGGAGAAAAGAGTTTAGCTGAGTTGCCCAAGTCTGTTGCACAGAAAATTTGAGCACCTTTAGTATTACTCCTCATTTATAAAAATCATCTTCCGCTCAAATGGAAGAATCTTACAATCTTTAGCTACTGTCGTTGAATCGTTATTACCCTTGTTATTGGATTCATGAAGCAGGTCATGCAGCCCTCCCCATCTCTCCTTACGCGAACTAGCAAAGATTCCCATGCCAGTCCTTCAGTTCCAGGTATTAACTCATTTTTCTATGTTCGCAGATGCTAGTAGATATTTTTTTGTACACTCCATATACTGCATCCTGTAAGGCTGTAACCCACAAAATGTCTTAGCCTTGTGTTTTCTGTCCATTCCAATATGTTTTACCTTCTCATTTGATTATTTTTTTCAAACATTCTTGAAAATTTTCTTTCGGGAGATGTGTGAAGGGGCAGCAGTATCTGGATATATCTGTAAGAAAATAATATAATCTTGTTCACAAGGGTTTGAATAGATATGAATGAACAACTCCATCAGGAAAGGCTTTAATAGCTAGGTATGAAGTGAGAACATTCAATGAGGAACCTAAAGCTAATAATATTGTTTCCTACTTGACCCAATGGCGACAACGTAGTACGCACTAGTTTGTGAGTCTTCATTGTAAATGTCGACATTCAGTTAATGAGAGGTTGACGATTCGTCTTTCTTAGATCCTTTCTTATATCCACTGACAAACTTTAGAATTTAAGTTTTAGATTGCTCAGCCCATTGATTGTTTTTGTCCAGCATACTTTTCATTGTGCTGCTTTCTCCTGCAAATCCTACTTAGCACTTACACACCTGATACTCTATGGCAAATGCTAACAACACAGTTTTCTATTGAAAAGAGTTTATCATGACGGTTTGATGTCCTATCCCAGGGGGAGCAGCCTCAACATCAAAATTAGAGAAAGTTCCAGTCAATAAAATGGTCCGAACTAGTTCACAGGATCCTGCTGGAAGACTGCATGCATATATGCAAGTGAAACCATCTTCTCAGCTGGAAAGAAATACTAGCCTCAATTCCATTAGGTGATTCAATTCCATTCATGAAACAATTCTAGTGATGCGTTATAAAATTCGCTTGCATGCTTGTATCATCTACTGTGTACTTCAAATTTCTCTTTTAAATAGTTTCCGCAGTCACACACTCACAAGTCACACCATGTTTATTAATTAGTGCACTGTCTACACTCAAGCTCATTTGGCTGATCTCTAGCTCCGTACTGAATTACAATACTATGCTTAACCATTCCCTTTGTAACTGTTGAGAATTGACGTTTGGTTACTGTACCCTACTTGGCTTTTTGCTAATAAGAGTGTAGTAATATTCGCTAGAAGTATAGCTTAAGGATTCTCCTGCCCTGGTTATGAGTTTTGATTATTGAGATGGCAAACAAATATTCTAGGTCTTCTATCAGACAGAGGAGGAATCCTAGGGAGAGCGCGGATCTTACTAGTATTCAGGAGCTTATTGATGAAATTGATAATAATTGTCATTCTGGTGAGCTTCTGTCCATAAAAGTTGTGTTGGCTTCGAAGCATCTCTATTTTCATTCATGTTTCTGATTTCTACTTACTTTGTATAGGCCTGGTAGACATAGTCAAAGACTGTACATATGTTGGGATGGCAGATGATGAATTTGCGTTATTTCAGTATAAGACCCATCTTTATCTGGCAAATGTAGTGAACTTGAGGTATGACAGTGACACTGATTTCTTGATACATACTCCGCCTGCTTCATTGAGTTCCTTATGTTATTGTTTAAATATGTGAGAGGAAGTGAGGAACTCGAAATGAACGTAAAGAATTGAAAGAAACAGAGGCAGTATGTTATCCTTGGCTTATCCTGAAAGTATATGTTGCTGTTTTAGGTTGTATTCTTATCTTGTTAATCTGGGGCTGTATTGGAAAGAAAATAACATGCCAGGTAGTAGATTAATCAATGCTTCCAATTACAAGGGCCATGGCTTACCACTTACTAAATCATACTTTGATTCTTAATTGCAACTTCTGATTACAATTGCGCACATTTTCTTACAAAAGAGATCTTGACATATCTCTTCACATCTCTGATTGGTTGCTTGCTGGATCGTTTATTCCTGATTTTTTTCCTTACCTGTGCGCAGCAAAGAACTCATGTACCAGCAGGTTCTTCGTCGATTCGCTCATTTTAATGCTATACAATTAAGTGACCCTGCTCCTTTGCCGGACTTAATAATTCTGGCTCTGAAAGAGGAGGGTTTGGATGCAGATTGCAGTGAGGATGACAATCTGAAGGAAAAAATTGCCGAGGTTACCACTTCTCCCTTTTCCCTTTGAAGTTGGCAAAGAGGGTCCCTTGGGAGCCCTCATTTAGGCTATGTTAGAAGTTGTCCCTTGGTGGTGGGGGCAGCAACTTTGTGCTAGCCAGGGGCAGGGATAGCTATCTACCACTGATCCCCAAACACCTTGTAGTTATCTTCATACGGATAAGTTTCTGAAACGAATTTCACTCTCTACACACTACAGTCATTAGTATAGCATGTTTGTTTCGCCCATTGCTCCATCTGTTACTTTAGGTACTGCATCGTAGGTTGTTGAAATTCAGCTGGCTAACTCGTGATGAAGGTTTTGCACTTGTGTACCCTTTCTTATGCAACTTTGTACTTTGCTCTCTTTTCAGATGAATACGGAGCTACTCAAGGAAAAAGCTGTAATGCTGGAGGAATATTTCTGCATTTACATAGATCCACAAGGAAATTTATCCAGGCTTCCTGTCATACTTGATCAGTATACGCCTGACATGGATCGTGTTCCTGAGTTTGCTCTTTGTCTTGGCAATGATGTAATCACTCTTCTTATTTTCTCTACTATATTTTATCGGATGAAAGAGTAATCCATTTTAATGACTGTTCTGTCAGTTTGATTTTGTCTGATTTGCCTTACCCTAATTTTGTTAGAAGTTACCTAAGCCTGGAAGTTGTGCATATTAATCTGCTTAACTTGTTTACCTTCTGATATGTACATACCTTTATAGGTTGACTGGGATGATGAGAAAAGTTGCTTTCAAACAATTTCAGCTGCTCTTGCAAATTTCTATGCCATGCATCCTCCCATGTTACCAAACCCATCAGGTGAGGGCTTAGAGCATTATAAGAGGAAACCTGCCACAGTATCGCCTGGCGAAGAAAGTTCTTTGAAGAAATCAGGTAATTATTCTCTTGTGGAGGTTTTAACTGTGTGCTGTGAATTGTTAACGTTATTATGTTGCAATTATTTTGGTCTTGATTGAACACATCTGTATGCTCTTGGTTCCTAGTGTTTGCCGTAGCTACAGTCTATTTCCTTGTCTTTATGTACATCTATTAATGTTATGGTTTGATCAGAATGATCTTTCTCTTTTGATGCTCGACCATGGGTGCGCCCCCTAGCTATGTTGGGACTGTTTTTTTGTTGTTGATGATGCTTTACTGAATCATTGTTCATGGTTTCTCAGATTTGCTATTTGACTACTGATTAATAATTTCAGATCTTGAAAAGCTTACTTTTAATTATTATTGTCCACAGATGCCAATGCGGTTGCACAAAATGAGATTGAACACGAATTACTTGCTGAGGCAGAAACTGCATGGGCACAGCGAGAATGGTCTGTTCAGCACGTCCTGTTTCCCGCCATGAGACTTTTTCTAAAACCCACTAATCTGATGGCCAAAAATGGAACTTTTGTACAGGTAAGAGAGCAGATGAACATTTATCTCTACTTGCCTGTTTCAGAAATATGTTTATTTGTTATTGCTTCTTTGAGTAAAAACTATCTTGGCCTCTTGGGTCCTGACTTACAGGTAGCGTCACTGGAGAAGCTATACAGGATCTTTGAAAGATGCTAAAAGAACCAACTAATGGGCCCTGAATCGTGTAGATATGTGTACATATTCCTGATTATGAAGGTATTTTTTTTCACACTGTAAGTTCAGAAACTACCTGTTCTTGTGACCATCTAGGTGAAGTAGACTCACAAGTCACAACTGTCATCTGCTTTGCGTATCTAGCTACCCTGATGACTGCATTAGTGTTGCTTTGAGTTTCAACACCTTTCTATGAGTAATGCATCTGCGTGTTTTCTGAAAATATGTTAGAACCAGGAACTCTGATTTGATCTCGGCTCTTTTGTTCTGGCTGTTAATCAATTACGAATTTGTATAGTAATACTGATTGCAGAATCATCACTATCTTCTTGAAATCTCTGTGTGACTCTGTTAGATGTGGATTAGTGGTGAGTTGGTGACCCTTGTGCTTTATCACCCATTAACAATATATAGTAGAAATTGAAAATTGCAAACCTGGTGTTACCTAACTACCTAAGCATTCAATTGTAATACACACAGTATCCTAATCTTTAGTAAAATTTCATTGCTCATCAGGGCCTCAGGCTTTTGGTGCAACATCTAACCCACAGAAGCTTGTGGGTCGCCATAAAACCCTCAAAACCCAACTTATAGTTTTGGAGTGAATATAATCAAAATATAGGCTATGTTTCTGTGATTTGGTGTGTCAGACACGACTCACGAGCACACCACACAACACTTGGACACTTAGCCCCTAGCCTAATACCAAAAAGTTTTCACAAGATATGCGTGTCTTATATTTCGACACGCACTTATGTACCTTTTACAATTGCAACCAAGTCTGAGTAACGTAGAATATAGGTAGGAAGTCTTAGTTCATAAGAAGTTTTCTATTTCTATTTTTGGAGAGACAGTGTTCAGATGTAGTCAGAATGCAGGGTGAGCCAAAATATGCTTACGGTTGGTATATCAAAGAATTAACTGTCCTTTTTTATAAGTAATTAATTAAGCATGAAAACATCCTTTTCAAGACCTAATTGTGGTCTAAGCCCTGAAGGGGTAAATAATCTTCTTTTACTGCTACTGCTCTGAGATCTTAAGTCTCAACATTCAGAGTTCTGACAAAAGCATGATGTCAGACCAATGCAATATGAATAAAATTCACTTGTAGCCACTAAAAGATATAGAAAGTGAAGGGGGGGGGGTAATTATGATGGCTAATTACAACTTAATATCAAACAACTAATTGACCATATGCCTAATTATTAAATAATAGTACTAAGTGAGAGCAAGCCAGTTATCCTAACTGAAGAAAAAAAGAGCATACATCCAAAACTTTTAAGTACAGTGTGGTCCAAAGAGTTTGGTAAGGAGGGAGAATCCTGCTCTAACGTTAGCGTAAGCAAATGCCATGCACTGCATCACTTCTCTCCTCCTCAGTATAAATACATGGTGGCCTACTCAAATTGTTTACCAGTTCTTACTTAATCCTTAACTAATACTCTTACTACCACATCTTAGACAACCAAAATCCGAAGCTAGATTATCTTATCTTTACTACAGGACTTTATAATTATAGTGTTGGTTATTGTTATTAGGACACTATTAGTTGATTAGAATAGTCTTAAGTTATGGGTAAAGGTCGAAAGCCATGCTGTGACAAGGCCGGTGTGAAGAAGGGTCCTTGGTCTCAAGCAGAGGACTTTAAGCTCATCTCCTTCATCCAAAATCATGGTCACAGCAATTGGCGCGCTCTCCCGAAACTTGCAGGTTCCTCTCTCATTCTTCTCCTTAGTTCTCCCAATGCCATGCAGAATTGAGATTTATGTTTAATTTTAATTATGTATTGAGCGAATGACCCCTGAGCTATGTTACTCTGGCTGGCCAAGTAGGAACCTACACGGGTATTCCATGATCATTTCTCATGTTTTGTCTCCAAGTGCCGTACTCATGTCTGAATGTAGAGTATCTGACATGGGTACGCGTTGTAGTATGAGGAGTTGAGTAACATAGCTCATGGTTAATCATAGTGCAAACCCTTATTCTACTTATTGCATATCTTGATACAATGTGTTCTTGATCCATCATGCTAAAGCTCCCAGTCATATAAGCATAATGCCTGGCATCCTTGAGCTACAGCGTTTTTTTTTTGGACACGAGATTTTCGACCAACTTTCATAAAGTAGTTTTCACTTTTCAATACAATGTAATGAAATCTTCACATTTTCATATTTTTATTTCTACATCAACGATCAGAAGATTTTTCCTGCAAATTTTTTCAATGTTCATCAATCATACTAGTTTCCCTATTTTTCAAACTCGAGTTGATACGTACGTGATACATTGTATCTTGCTCCAGTGTCATTTTTTTCAGAAGTGCTTTTTTTTTTCTTTTTATTTGGCATTTTGCAAGGTGAAGTCTTTTAATTTTTTTTACACGTGTGAAAACATGAAGGTGGGGAGGTCGAGGAGCAGTTGCTTCAGTCAACTAACTAAACTAACCAATGAAATTGCATGTCTTCAAAGGAAACAGATGGTGTTAGGTAAAAACTGGGTCAAAGAAGATTACAAATGCAATCAACTTTATTGAGACAAATTTCAACATGATGGAGTAAAGTATTTTAGCTGTCCATATCAAAGTTGGTGGCTGATGTCCCCATCCGAACTAGAACAGAAAAGACCTCCTCTTCCTTAATATTCTATTCCCAAATCAGTAGTACTAGTACTACATCAATTAGCCCTTTACTTCTTCGTTATCATTGCCCATAACCTAGTTCCTTTAAAGAGGCTCTTATTTCAAACGAGTTAAGTTTCGATATGTACGCTATCAATTGGACTTTATGAAGCTTAATTAGGACTTGACGGAGTACTTGTTTGGATGTTACTTGAATAACTAGGAAGTGGGAATACTGGTTCCTAAAAGTGTATATATTTTTCTTAGGTATACGGAGTAGTAATTAGAACTTCCTAGGATCTTAACTCCCTACGAGTTATAGGTAAGTAAAACTTCCCGTGGGAAGCTCTAATCACGTGTTCATTCACTATTCTTACGCTTTTTATATACTTTAGAAAGGCGAAACGATTGGAATTTTGATTTCCCATGAGCAACCAAACAAGAGACTCTCAAACCTAAAAGTTAGAAAAAAGCTTTAGCAAGTGTGATCATTGTATTAACTTTGGAGTTTATGCCATCAAGTTAAAAGTTACCTTGATTTGATTGAGCTACTATACTTTACATCCACTTGTTGTATTGATTGGGTTGTAGGACATAGATATTGGCATATTGCCATATGTTGCAAAGATGATAACGATGTAAAGTTGTGTTTTCAGGATTGGCAAGATGTGGAAAAAGTTGTCGCTTAAGATGGGTTAATTACCTTAGACCTGATCTCAAACGTGGGAATTTTACTCCTCAACAAGAGGAAACCATAATCAAGCTTCATGAGGAGCTCGGAAACAAGTATGTTTGTTACTTGGACAAATTTCGACAATATTGTTAGGATGTTGCCTTGAATCTTAAAATCGGATCATTAAAATCCGTCTCCTATGAATGTAAACACGAGAAAGTTTGTATGTGTTACGCCATTAACTATGCATGTTCTTGCATAAGTACTTAGTGAGTAATGTAATCGTTATTATTGTTCCAGATGGTCCAAGATTGCGTCCAAATTCCCTGGAAGAACGGATAATGAGATAAAGAATGTGTGGAACACCCACTTGAAGAAGCGCCTCAAGGCGAAAGAATTTAAGAAAAAGTCCCAGGATTCATGTAACAGCCCACCAACAAGCACATCAACTGATGAAGAGGTCCTTGATGGAAACAGCAAAGATGAATGCTCGGAACAGAATCTCGTAAACCAATCAAAGTCCATGGATGAAACAACCGAACACTCAACCTTGTCTTCTGCATCTTGCACCTCACAGGAACTATTTCTCGACCAGGATATGGAGGACCTCACTCCCTTATTAGATAATCTAGGAGTCCTGAGTCCTATCATGGTCGAAAACACTTTCAACAAAGATGATGCAAGCGCGATTTTAGACAAGGGCAACAAAAGCAACCTACTTGAGGAACTAATTGAGATCCCATTTGAGCCTAACTTAGACTTATGGGACTTATTAGATTGTGGTGATCAGTCAAATTCAGCTGATTTTAGTGATGTCCATTTCAATGAAGTCGACACTCCTCTTAACCTAGTCCCTGATATCGACAACAGCAACAACAATGACAACGCCAGTAATATCGATGTGAATAACACAGAGAATGGAGGAAGCTGGTGGTGGTTAGTGTATTTGGAAAATGAGCTTGGACTTGAACACAATCAGGCTACATCATCTGCACAGTCATCTTGTACTATTGGCTCAACTCAGCAAGGGTCACTTATTCAAGGGAGTTGAAAAGAGTTTATTTCAGTCTGATATAGCCATCTAAAGTCTACCTACTTAAATTAGTTCGGAATGTTGAGATTGAAATTGGTACAAGTACAGTCAAAGATAGGTACACAGTTTGTCAAATCTGTCTGTTGAGGTTGGATCAAAATTGTTCCAACTCCTTAATCATAATCATTCAGTATTATATATATAAGACAATCTTAGTCATTGTATGAAATCACTAATTAATTAAGCTAATAATGTCATGTTGTAATGCCTTTTAAGAGGGAAATGTCTTCTTATGAGAGCTGGCTAATTTAGTGACTTGACCAAAACCGGCAGTAAAACTCTTCCAATGAAATGTAGTTGCATTCTCGGGGTTAGAAGTGAGACCTTTTTATTTTACTAACTGAGTTTCGTGTTGATTCAACCAGATGTTTGTATGGAAATATCAACATAACTTCATGTAACATGCACATTTGTAACGGGTGTGAGACTTTGAGTGAGTGTGTGGCCGTGTGACACATGAGTTCCATAGCTCACCAACCACCACTTTGTTCATAATCGTGTATTCGTCCTTGAAGATCGAACATGTACGTCTTTAAGCTTTTGGGATATTTTTGTGAATTTTCTTATTTGTGGTTATCATTTTTCGCGTGCGACCTAATCTCATAAACAATTTACAATGCACGAGACGAGTATTTCATTTTTGGCTTTACTCCAAAAGTATTACACTCAAGTATGCCTTTGGCTTTGCTTTTCAAAAAGCTTTTGGTCCCTAAAATCTATAAATTAGCCAAAGGTAGAGGGTTTTAGAAGTTAAAAGCTATTTAATAAAAGTCGAAATCTGAATGCTGACCTTAAAAGGATCACTCATTTGGTGCTTTGAAAAATTAGGCCAGCCTGACACTTAATTCCAGCTTAATTAATTAGCCCATCAGTTGAAAATGTCATTTTTGCATCAGCATTTAAGTAACTTCTTTATTTTTTTTATCATCCACGATACTGTAGTAAACTCTACCAACTCCACCATAGAAAAAAAAAAACTTTAGAGAATCCCCACACTGTTCAGCATATATGCCATGCACATCAAAATGTCTTGAATGTCAAATGGGCTTTATTTCACTATCAATTTTACCTTTTTTTCTAACACGTTAGGAAATGTCGGAAACTACAAGTTAGGTTTTTTAAAGTGAAATTGTTGTTGATGGTTCATAGGTCGAGAATCTTAAGATGCAAGATACTGAAACGATGATACTAGAGATATTGAACCAATATCTAGGTAGCACGGACACTTCCATGATCTAGCGTGTCCGTGTCCGACACCGTGTCGGACATCGACACCGACACGACACCTCACAATAGGTGTCCGAAATTCTTGAATCGGTGTCCATCATTATATTGATATTTTGCTTATTGGGAAACTCTAGGACACCTCCAAAACTCTTCTAGA
>JBBYHQ010318929.1:0-15952 GCA_038382645.1 Spergularia azorica | reverse complement strand
TTATGGGTTTAATGACACCCATAATCACACCATTAACATGATAATTAACATGGTGTTTAATGGTCTAATAAACATATTGTAGTAATGAGATTTACTACCAAGGTATCCAATGCTCAAGTCAAACATGGCTTTGGAGCCATTACTCCAACACAAACAAAAATAAGATCTTTCCCCTCCCCCTCGCTTCCCCCTTTCTCGGTCCACATCCACTCCCTTCCCCCTCACTTCCCCCTTTCTGGGTCCACATCCACTCCCTTCCCATTTCACAAGCAAACACACTTTGATTTAGTAACACAATGCAGCTTGTGGACTTACTCACTTACAGTGACCCTTGTCAAATCTCAAAACAAACTATGAACATATAACTTATTTCTCTCAAACAATACAAAACACCCCCAACAATCGAAACAATCAAGCGAAAAAAAACCCAACTCAAATCATGAAATCGAAAACAACCCATTATCCATTTCTACAAAACACCACAGTTACGGAGTACAAGCTCAATTAATCAATATCAGTAACATAGTCTTCTCTCACACATTTCAACAAACAGATGGTGTGCATACAAAAAAACGAACAACTTTCGCAACAATTACTCAAAATTCATCAAGATTATATGAGGAGAGAGAGAAATTACATACTCAGAGCAACTATCAAGTAGCTTATCAATATCATCAGTATCAGCATCAACACCCAACTTAGCTTCTTCAAGACGCTCAATCTCCTTAACCCAAAGCCCAGCATGTATCCTCTGTTTCTTCAGCCTATAATCCCTCTTCACATTCTCCAAACTATACAACCCACTTCCCCCATTTTCTCTCTCCTTATTATTTTCTCTCTCCTTGTCCTTCACTTTCCGCCGCCGGTCGTCCCAATTCTCGTTCATATCCGCCACAAACGCCTTCGTATCGGCGTCTGCGTCGGCGGGCAACGATACTTCGCCGCCCAATTTGACGTCGTCGGATTCCCAGGGTGCGGGGGTGGTGGTGTTGCCGGAGAATTTGTCGTCATCAGGAAGCCATGCAGTTTCCCATGCATCGTTCCAATTGTCGTCATCGCCGCCTTTTCCGGTGGTGGGTCCGGTGGAGAAGCGGTGGCGGAGGAGGAGAGAGAGGGGGAGGGGGAGGTTCCGGGTGGTGGAGGAGAGAGATTGAGATTTTACAAGGCGAAGGAGCATTTCTGTATTTGTTCGTCTTGTAATTGGGAAAGGGGGTTTATTTAGGGTTTATGGGCTACAAATTGCTACAATCATAACGTCGATTTACGAGATACCCGTGTGTATGTACACTCGTTTTCTGATTTTAGTTTCTCTCATTTGTTGGATGAGATATACATTTGTCGTTGACCTTTGTCTATTTGGGTTTTAAGTTCACAAAACGTCGATTTACGAGATATCCGGGTGTATATACATGGACTACACTCGTTTTTCGGATTAAGCACCGTTTCTCTCATTCGAGTGAGATATACTACATTTGTTGTTGACCTTTCTCTATTCGTTTTGTCTGGGTTTCGGATTACGACCTCAATTTTGCCGAGTAGGAACTAGGAAGTAATATTCGACATGGATCCGACACATTTGATGTAAATGTGACTTAATAAGTTGTTGAAGCTCTAGAAAAGCACTCGGTGATGAAGTATTCAAGCTATTTGCACAAATTAATGAAAATTTACAATCACTCTCCAAAAAGTGGATATCCTGTACTTCTGTTAGTGTCGTCGGTCGTCCTATACAAAAAGCTACAGCTACAAATACAACGACTCTCTGTAAATGGATTGAATCTCTAACTATACACTCAAAACTAGCAAAACTGGATCTCGTATCGTATGTAGGAAGAATGAGATTTGTGAGCTTTTCCTAAATCAAAAGGCTTTTTCCGAACTGGTAAAACTGCGAAAGACAGTAAGAGGGGGTAACTGCACGGTTACCACAATGATATACTACAGTCATATCTCTCGATATGTGATTCTCCTCTTCTTGTATCTGTATGGAGTCGGATGCATTGTCAATATGAAGAGGACAGTTGATAGATTAAGCAGTAAGACCAAGCGGTTCAACCAGCTCTTTTTCCAGTGTAATGGTGATGCTCTGCTATGGCCTACTGATTCTGTATATTGTGCCGCTCACATACTCTTGCACTGTGCTCAGACCACCATTTTTCTGCTTGCCCTTCACTAAAACGCTTACGGCTGGAAAACAAGAACAGACAGCCGGATAAGGGATCATAACTAAAACCCATGGAGAAAATGTAAAATATGCAGCGTGACATGCTCTTGATCTATTTACATCAATTGAAGTGTGTCCCTTTTCCATGCACAGATCACAAAAGGTTCTGATCGGACATAACAGAAAGAGCCTAAATTGGATTCTTCATGCTAATATTACCTTTACTGTACACAAATATGCTACCTCGTCTTGACAGGTAAAAGTTACCATAAAGGCATAAACTCTAGCTAACTTAGAAGTGTGATATTAATTTGCAACTATTTTAGTTACTCCGTATATAAGTAGATATTCCAGTCAGTTTTCCTGAACAGCATCATTTTTTAGCTCAAAATCACTGACAGGGTCAATTGTATTTTGGCTTCTACAAGTAATTACAACAGCTAGAGACCAATAGGCCTTATTGACTGGATTTGAGCCAAAAGTTGGACTCCCCATTAACCACTGGAAGTAACTTTCCGAGGGCAGCTATCTTTCACACCCTAAGGTTCTATCATTTTGGTGATACACTGATACTAATTCTAAAATAAAAACGTGCTTGCAACAAATAACAAGGTCTTTACTAAAAGAGGCCAATACTATTGTTTTGGTGATGTTAGTTCCAAGTTATTTTTCATTAGCCAATCAAAACAATATATAGCAGGTATCCAAACATGAACTTTCAACTTTCTTAGGATGCTTTACATCAGGAGAATAATCAATTACTTAGAATTATGAAGATGGTCATTAACCATGATAACATGCAAATATTTGATCCCACAAACTGTATACAGCAAAGACTTTAAGCATGTTCTTTATAATAACGGACTAGAAGATAGTGAAACAATACCTGAAGCGCACACGCTTGAGCTCATTACCTCCTCCTGGCAAAGCGGAAAGAGTTATGTAAACACCAGGCTCATCTTGTACAACCCACTCTGCCTTATCAGGCTGTTGCTTGGCTATATTAGTTAATATCCCATCCATAGTTTTCATATTCGACTCACTCCTGGGAGACATAACACTTGTAAGATGGTTCTCATGCGAACTATTTTGTGCAGAGCTCGAGGGTTGGCCATTGATAGAATCAGACTTGTCTCGGACATGTTTCCCTTCTTGTCCCTTCTCAGCCATCTCCTTTAGCTGCAATTATATTTTTTCACCCCATTTCTAAATCAGTAACCAACATTGAAGGCATGGTTAAGAAAGACTATGCTCCAACTGGTCAACACACGTGTTTCACCCCGTAACTGGTATAGTGCTGTCAGATGTGCTAGTTACCATTTAACAGTAAAAGACAACGCCACATATTTTCCTCATGAATTTTTTACTATTATCTCAAGGGATGACAAAAGTGGAACGTGGTTTTTTCATACTCAAAACAGGAAAGAAGAATTGATTCCAACTTGTTCCATTCAAAAGAAATATCAACTCCCTTTAACTAGTTCACCATTTTCACCACAATTTCAAGAAACTGAAACCAGACATGCAGAATCCTATCCAGTTATCAAATCATCTAATAACAGCTTCACTGCAAGCAACTAAGGACTTCAAGTAGCTAGTGTGATCCAAAAGACAAAAAAGTTTACTATTAACATATTGTGCAAAAAATCCCTATCAAAACATGGTAAGATTCCAACTCCTACTATTCTACTTTATACAATAGATACATTAATTTACAGGTGAGGAAAAAACTAACAGAGAATGAAGGAGGGTAGACGACGGAGAGAACGACATGGTATCTGCCACTAATGTTGTTCACAAAAATAATACGAGTATACAACTAACCTGAGAAGTTAGAGACTTGATGACTTCTTTTGCAGCTTTAGATTTTTCAGCTTCATCAACTGCAATTGCCTTGGTATCCTTGAGCTCCTTCCTTGTTTTCTCCAGTTCAGCTTCAAGAAAGTAATTATTGCTAGAAAGCTTCTCTACCTGTTCATATTAGATTTTGTTAGAAGAACCAGCAATGATGCTCTTAGTACCACCATACCATAGAGAACACTATGACTTAAGACAACACAACGGTAATTACCAGTTTTCAGAAATGGCTAACAACCCCCTCCCCCACCACCCAGACCTAATATGGATCCCAAAGATACTTCCACTTTTAGCAAGCCTGGACTTTGCATAATTCACAAAGACAATACTCCATGCTAAAAAAAAAAAATTGAAGAAGAAAAAGAAGGCGGCTTCTCTTAGAAAGGTTGATAATCAGTTACACACGTTGAGCTATTGGCGAACCGTCAGATGTGTGTTTTACCATCCTTTTACCTGGTGACCCCCCAAACTATGGTGATCGAGCAACCAAACAGGGGAACAGGTTTTAAAATGCAGATACAACAACAACATCTTTACCCCAGTGCCTCAAAAGGCTCCCGCCATAAGGTGGGGTAAGGAGGGGTGGGATGCACGCAAGCCTTACCCTATTGAAACATAGAGAGGCTGCGCATGAATGACCCAAAATGAAAATTGCTTTGGGAATCGCACCGACTGACTACTACTTCACAAAATAAGAAGCACAGAGTTTTATAAGCCATTTTGCTTTATTCCATTATATCCCAAAAACCAAAAAAAATTATTAGTCTTTGGCTCCATTGGAAATGGACATGCAGAAGAAGAGTAAAAAATAAGCTAAAAAGTTAAAAGAAAAGTTGTCCTCGAATGTTCTTCATATAGAATCTTCTCTCATGTTCATAAAAAAAAGTTAAGAAGTAAACTTGATGATATATAAATGCATGCATGTCAAATTGTATCACTAGAAACAGGGCTACATCTCACCTCCGCTCGTAATTGAATGACTTCTTGCCTCAAATAATCATCCGTCGGATTTGAGGTTGAAGGCACTATTTCGGGAGATGACGGCCCACTGACGGAAGTCAGTAAAAATGCTGATCTAACAGGACTCCACCTTTGTGAAATAGGAGATGCTGCTCGAGAAACCATTCTGGAACCAGGAGCAGAAGCTGAAACGCGTTTGTTTGACGTCCCAAGGATAGGAGTTGAAGATTTTGATCGGTGATGATTTCCTGGTTGAAAGATTCCATTTAAAGCAGGTACATTTGGGCTCTCAGCTTTTCCTAGTTTAGAACCATTTTTAGACCGTCCACTTTCAGTTCTTTTCAAAGGTTTGACAAGTGCGAGTCCAGTCAACTTTGGAAGTAGCGTGTCCTTTTCCACTCCGTCATTGGGCTTTTGAAGACCAACTCTACCATAAGGTCTAGGAATTTTTACATTTCCAGACTCCATTGCTTTCTTGAGTTTCACAAAGCAATCATCACATACCCGGTAAGGCTTATTCATGTTTGGAGCTAAAGAAGCTTTTAGAGATTTATGATTGCTGCATGCTTTGCAGAACACCTGTCCACAATTGTAACAGTTGTGACGTTTCCTCCGGAAACCAAATGCGTTATGACAGCCAGTGCATATAGAATGGTCAGTTCCACAAATCCATTTGTGTCGACAAACAACAGCTGTAAAATGGGAGCCGCATGCAACACTCTTTACTTGCTTATCCCTCATAAATTCTACAATCGCTGGTTTATTTCTGTGTTCATTATCTCCATGACCTAATTGTCCATTCGTACCCTTTCCCCATGTAAAAACCTCTCCTTTAGATGTTAAAGCAGCGACATGATGAGAACCACAGGCGATATCTTCAATGAAACTATCAGCAATTTTACCCTTAACACAAACTGGAATGCTTCCATCTGCTTCAGGACATCCCATTTGTCCATACGCAGAACTGCCCATTGTATAAACACGCCCAGAAGTGGTAAGAGCTACTGTGAGATCACGTCCACAAGCTACTTTGCAGAAACTTAAATCTGTTAGTACTGCTACACACTCAGGGACAAGTCTAGCTAATTTATCAATATGGCCGAGCTGGCCTTTATCCCCGTCGCCCCAGGTAAAAAGCTTTCCCGCCGCAGAAAAAGATCTATCAAAGGAAGCTGCACTTGAAGCTTCATTTGATCCTTCACTTGCTAAAACGTCAACAATAGCAGCCATATGCCAAGAACCACAAGCTATTTTCAGTGCTCGCCATCCTCTTAAAGCCTCAACTTCTCTTGGACTAGTAGAGCTTACACGGTCTCCATGGCCCAGGACACCAAAAGTCCCATCTCCAAAGGTAAAGAGCTGACCAGTTGACAGAACAGCAGCAGTATGCCAAGGTCCACAAGCGACATAAGACACCTGCATGCCATCTAGAGGGCCACATACTCTTTTAGGAATCCAATGACCAGCCTCACTTCCATGTCCAAGCATACCACAATTACAGATACCGCCACCCCACGTAAACAAGTCTCCAGTTGCCGTAACGGCGCAAGTGTGATATTCTCCACATGCAACTAGGTCAATGCTCAAGCCACTCAAGCCATCAATAAGCTTAGGGTGGAAAATGTCTGCTTCTACACCATGGCCAAGCCTCCCTCCTGATTCCTCACCCCAACTGAAGATTTCCCCTTGTCTGGTAACTAGTGCTGCATGCTTGACACCACAAGCTATGTGATGAACATCAAGGACAACCGATGATTCCAGAGCCTTGGGAAGAGCAGAATCAAACTTGCTACTAAATGAACTTCCAGGTGTGTTGGTACCACTACCCAGGATACCATCACTGATGCCTTCTCCCCAGACGAAAACATCTCCCAAGGAATCAAAATCATCTTGATAGGATCCCTGACTTGATGAACTTACCACGCTTGACAAACTAACTCGAATGGTATCAGATGCTGAAGTTCGGCATGTGGAGGCATCTACACTTGCGGTAGATGGTAAGTTGACAATACTGGTGGGTGTTTCAACCTGATTGTAGCTTTTGGATGATGCCGTATACAATATAATATCAGAAAATGCCTTTCCTAACCCTGTTGATGGAGGACTCTCTAAAGGAAGATGGCTGTGAGAATCACCAGCATCCTAATGCATTTCAAAGGAAACAAGCGGCAGATCAGAACAGAGGGATTATTTTCTGAATGAAATATAAATGCACAATAAGGTAAGGGGACGGACAATCGATGAATATGATTGATTAGATCTTCGTGTAGCTGATCCATCTGTAGATGTATTGCTCTCCCTTGCTTCAGTTCTCAATTTACGCCAGCCACCACCAGATATTAGAGCCTTAAGAGCAACAAACCAAACTTCAGCCTCATCCTTGTCCTTGCATATCTATATAGAAAAAGAGAGTTCCAGAAATCAGTTATTTGTGATGTAGGGTAGCTTATGCGCCTCATGAAAACGATTGCCATGGTTTTAAAAGAGAAGACTCACCAAGTCCAAGGACCTGTCACTATAAATTAATGAAAACGATTGATACTCCTTTTCAGGTCGAGGATATCGCTGAAAAATCGGCTGCAAAAGACAGAGAGTACAGCACATAACTCATTATACAAAACTTTACAGAAGGGAAAACCCAACGATTCACAAATTCAACTGTCAATCACATTTTTTTTCTTTCGTTTACTTTTTTGCCTGCTGCTTCATAAATTTTAGAACAATAAGACATATACTATACATCTAATGAAGCTTTTTCTGAAGATCTACCAATATTGTGTCAGAAAGCAAACCCAAGATTACAGTATCTGGCTCCTAAAGAGTGATACACTTACTCAGAAAAAAAAAATTGCGTTAGATACTTCAAAGTTCAAAGCACAAAAAGGGAGAAAGAAACTATCATAATCCCCACACAACAAGTGCAACAACAGACTCAAGAAAGAGGTCTTAGTTCACTATAAGGGAAGTTCCGAGTTTATATTTTGCCCAACCTGAAACTACTCTAAGAAGAATAGAAAAAACACCAACAAAACAAAACCCCAGTGCACAAGCTTATTTGATACTAACAGCGGGGATAACAGAGCTATCCATGTCCATTAGAACTGTAAGCCTATAAACTGATCAACAGCAAGTCGGTGAATCCTCCAGCTTTATAGAAATGGGATACGACCACATTGACAGTAAGACAATCCCGCATTACGCAAAAATCAGAAAGCAAACATAAAACTTACAGTCCGCTGCCCAGGAATAATCCTTGAAACCTGACTGAGTTTAAGCTGCTTTTCCTCCTTCCCTGAGTACCATATCAATATTGATTCGTCCTGCTTACACAAATCAAGGAAGCCATGAGAAGATGGGGACATTAGGCTCCGTAAAGTTTACAACAAGCAGACGTTCTCCCATCCTTCCCCCACCAGTAGGACGAAGGATACAAAAATGGTCAGAAAATAGAGCTTCCTCTAAAAACCAGAATTGACATTGTACAGAAAAAATCTGCTGATACATCAGGAAAGATGGCAAGAGGAAGGCCACATGAAGATGAGGTCTAGCAATGTAGTACGAAGGAGAAGTATCAACAGCGTGAAGTAAAGAAGTAAAGATCAATTCTGAGAAGTAGAAGGTGTAAGTGGGTGGGGAAGAAGCAACCCGTAGTAACTTGTAAGCAGCGTACTCGTGTTCTTCTTGAGATATTATGGACCACATCACACACGCACATGCGCACACACACTTATCCTTTTGAACGTGTCACTCACAGAGGCCAGCCAGAAACGTTGTAAGAAACTTACATTAGAGAGTCGAAATGGGCAAAACTTAGGTTTCCCTCTTCGTCCATACTTCAGCAATGTTGCCCCCTTCTTCAGTGCTGTAATTGCCTATTAAGAGCAATGGAATTAGAATGATTTGAGAGCAAATCAACGTAAAAATGAACTAAACCTGCAATAGGTCTATATATTATTCTGCAAATATTTATATTGCTAAGACTAAAATGGCAGAGATTTGAAAATACATTCAGAATTACCTCCGCTACAGAATCAAATTAACGCCTTATCTAGGTTTAATCAACTGAAGGAAGTACATATTACAAACATCAATAGAGATGCTTTCAAGTTTTACCGATAATACTTAAGAATTTGTCCAAGCAGAACCATCTTTCAATTACGAAACTAACATTTAGAAAAGTGTGTTAATTCAAACCCTTTCACAAACAAGAAGGAGTGATGTCGCTTTTCTTTATAACAATACAACATCAACCCACTGCCTCTAGGACCACCGCCAAGGGAGAGGTAAGGGAAGGTGATGTATGCAACCTCACCCCTATAATAAAACCATAGTTCCAAATGATGACTGGAGAAAACTATATTTAGAAATGGGTTGACCAACTGCTAATTCACAATGTAATAATCGCTGAACCACTTTGATTTGCTTCATTATCTCTCAAATCCGAAACAGAGTAACTATTTGGCTCCATTGAAAGTGAATCACCCAACAATAATAATAAAAAAGAGAAGAAAGAACGATAGTAATGCTAGTAGTCCTCATATCAACAAATGAAGGATAATGGAACACCCTTTAAATGGAGAACTGTGAAATTACGCGGGCCTGGGCCACACCCGTAAGGAGAAGAGAGAGTCCAATTGATAAGCCCAAGGAGGTTCCATCCTAAAACCAATTGGTAATATGAGGAGTAACTCATTGGTTTATAAGGTAGACATATCTCTTCTCTTTTTCCAATGTGGGACACTCATATGTGGAGTATTTTGGGTGTACTTCAACACTCCCCCCTCACATATGAGGTCCTTATGTAAGGACAGACTGGCTTACCGTAAAGTCCAGCTGCATTTTTGCACTGATTTATCGGTCGCCGAATTATCGGCAATTTTGGCCCAGATTAATTCATCGAGACCCAGGATTTTAACCATGGGCTCTGATACCATGTGAAATTACGCGGGCCTGGGCCACACCCGTAAGGAGAAGAGAGAGTCCACTTGATAAGCCCAAGGAGGTTCCATCCTAAAACCAATTGGTAATAGGAGGAGTAACTCATTGGTTTATAAGGTAGACATATCTCTTCTCTTTTTCCAATGTGGGACACTCATATGTGGAATATTTTGGGTGTACTTCAACAAGAACACACGGCTTTCACCTAAAGCGATGCTAATAACTAGCCTCTCCAAAAAATATGGCGAATGATCTAAGTCGAATCAAAATTCCAAATACACCAAAATGTAGCCAGCACCACACAATTCCAGATCAGCTTCCTTGTTTGCTGAAACAAAATCCGTGAAAGATGTACCAAGTAACTCCGACAAGGACACACAACCCTCGTTCTTCATGAACATAAACCAGCCAATCCACACTGAAATGAGTCAGATGACTGCCACACCTTGAAAACAAACATAAGGCTTGGCTTCTACAACAAAGCTCTGCACTAAAGGCAGGCGCCAGGTCCTCAGCACTGCGTACTGTCATTACTAAAACCCTCGTTATCTAAACCCCTCACCTTCAATGGAGCTTAAGTAGTCTAGAATCTACTCACACTAAAAAAACATAGGTCTGGTCGTCTGGATATCAAATCTTCAGCTCAAACAAAAGCTTCCTCTATCAGGGTGACTCATTCCTCCTAAAGTTCAGTGCTTTAATCAAAGATATCGACTCTACAAGTTACGTTCTTTCCATCACCTTATCGAACTACACAGACATAAAAGTCCTAGCCTTTAGCCCTTTACCATCCTACTCACTTCAGTCAATAAAAATCATTGTCTCTCTCCCTTCCCATTCCATTGAAAACTAACCACATTACAATCACAATAACAACATTAATTCACACAACAAAACCACTACACAAAATCTTTCTACATTCGCGCGCAATTACATTATAAGGGCAAACCACAATACGAAACAATATAGCGTAACCAACACAAAAATAACACAACTAATACCAAGTGAAGCACAGTTATATATACCTGCTCAATGTCCCTCTCGGCGAGGCTAGACCTCTGACAATCACCCATTTAACTTTAAAAATCCAGCCTTCTCGTATACGCCACCCCGAATAATCATCCATTTGAACAACTATCCCAAAAATAAGCAACAATCCTCCTAACAAAATTCAGTCCCCAATCTACTCCTACTACCACCTCCATATAAAAACAACAATATTACTCTCAATTTCACACTCATTAACAAAATTCCTCATCATATCTCCCCCAAATTACCTCTCCACATCATCCTCAAACCCTAATTCCACCTCCAAATCACTCGATCATACATATACAGCCAAAATTACCAATGTCAGCTCCCAAATTACCCCCAAATTCAGCTCCCAATAACAATACCACAATCAAACAAACCCTAATTTACACAAAATCGATCAAATTGTATGATCAATAACAAAAATTGACTTCCACAGCTCCAAAAATGACTTTTAAAAAATCGGAAAATTCGCCAGATAATACAGAATTCGTTGTTTTTATAAGAATTGAAAAAAATTAAAAGGAGGAATCTTGTAAAATAAGAAGCTAGGGTTGGGGAGGGGGGATTGGATTGAATTGAATAGAAAGCGTAACGTGCAATTTTTGTGTAATTATTTTTCTCTCTCCTGCCGGTTGTTGGCGATGGAAGAAGGGGTTGTTGTTAAGTGACTTTTTTTTTTTTTGGTGCGGAATATTATTTTTTCGGTTGGGTTGAGATGACACGTAAGCAAACCGACTTTTTGGAATTAAAATAACAGAATCTGGTGATTTGGACTTTCCCTCCTTTTTTTTTTTTGATATATCAGGTTGTTTTTTTGTTGGTGTTGTCATTCTTTTCTGACGAGGTGTAGGCCCAAACGGGGTAGCTTTCGGGGGCCCATGAATGAGCTTTGTCCTTTTTGGTGGGCCTGTGGGCTGGTTTCCTCTGGATTTTCTTTTTGGATTGTTGACTGTTCTACATCACGTGACGATTTGCTATTACATTTTGGAGTTGCTCGCTCGAGTTTTGCTATCCCCGACACTGTGCTGGAGTCAATCATGTATAGAATGTACTAGATGAAAATGGTGGTTTACAGGTTGAAAACCCTACGTTTCATTTTTATCTTACGTGTATGTACTCTGACTCTGCCAGTGGCGGCTTTTAGGGCGGGCGAGAAGGGCGCCCGCCCAGGGCCCCCGATTGTATTAGGGCAAGTTTGGTTGGGTACTCGGTGTGTTAAAGGCCCCATTTTATGATTCGATTTATGGTTAACAACAATTTAGGGCCTCATTTTACAATTTCGCCTAGGGCCCTCAAGTTTTCCCAGCCGGCCCTGACTCTGCATAGTGTTGGGACTAGAAAATATACGTACAATTGCTATGATTTAAATGATTTTTCTCATTAGAGAGCCTAGAGATGAAATGTAAGAAGAATTACTCATTTCAATTGGCTCATGCTTTATCTTTTGGTTGATTGGTTTGTTGACTACACTTTAGTTATATGATAAGTTTTTAGTTAACTTATACAATTGGTAAAGTGGGATAGCTTAGATTTTTTTTTTCCACTCAAGATTGTATTACATCAATCGACCCGCTTATGGAAGGCAATTTTTACTTCACAGTGGCCTTAAAATTTATTGGAGTTGGTTGTCTTTTCATTATTTTGATTTTATTTAGTTAACCTTTTGATATGTCGGATGAGAAATGTTCCACACAATGATGTGTTGCAAAAACACAACTAAAGAAATAGAAATAGGGAATTCCTCTCACATATTCAAATGAAATAGGAAGTTTAATTTGGGACGAAAAGAGTATATGTAAGCAATAAGCACACATCACGGTATTATAAGTAGTGAATCTCGTTTGGATGATCCTAATAATTTTTTTTTAAGCTAGCACATTGGCATTAGAATGGAAGGTCATAACTTAATCTTCTTTTGGCGATTACACATCTTGTTTTCTTGCAAGTGTAGAAGACTAGAAGGGAACAGGGGAACTCGTCACAGAATTAAGGCCAGTCAATGGACCAAGCAATCGATATAGGCCCATTCCGCTGATCAGGTTTGCACGCCAGAAATTTTAGGCCTGAAGGTCGTAGCTTAATAATCCAAAATGGGCTTGGGTTCTTTCGCAATGATATGTCATCTATTAATGTCAACCAAAAATTTATCGGCACACATTAGAAAAACCAATAATTCAATTGCTACAACTATACAGACTTGCACAACCAAATGAGAGAGCAACATCACATAACAAAAGAATGTGCTTGCTACACTAGACAAAGTGTTTACCGACATGGGGAGAACGAAATTCAAATATCCGGTGACACGAGCACGAAACGATCTATTTACATCCGAACTAAGGACTGACCGACTGAAGCTAACACTAGTGCTTGGAAGTGGCCACTTCCCCTTCTATCCTTTGGCTAGCAAAAATGATCTAATTTCTAAACACACGATAAGTCAATAGTTAGCTACTTCACTATTAAAGCTTCAATAATATCTATGTCTTTTTTCCTCTTCAAACATCATGGACTGCTTCCTCCTTGCTTTTGCTTCCCTCTCAGCCTGCAAAGTGCAAACTCAAACACTTCAAATTCGAACACGGGAGCTCAACAATTTTCGCGCGGTTCTTGAAAGCTCGAAACTCATTGTGTTACTAAGTTACTAACTACACCCTCCGTCCCAGTTCAAACGCCCCATCCCCAAAATACCCTCCGTGTTGAGGAGGGTGTACACACTAATCGGTTCATCAAAGTGTCAAAAAAATTATATAGCGAATTAGATTAGAGTTTTCTCTAACTTGTCATGCAATTTTTTTGGAACTTTGATAAATCAAGTAGTGTGTACACCTTTTCCAATATGGGATCGTTTTTTACCTGGGGCGTTTGAACTGGGACGGAGGGAGTAATTGGTAGAGCATAGTTAAATGTTAAAGGTCTAAATATCGATACCTTTCTTCTAATAAGTCTCTCAAGTGCCTCTGTTCCATTCTCTTCAATGTACCTCTCTGCAGCATACAAGAGATCATCTTGTTTTTTGAACGGGTTTTTCGTGGGTACGTACCAAATGTTTGGGGTAGACAGTTGAGGGTTCATATAGAAAGGTCTAATGAAATGCTGATACACATATGTTGCCCCATTGAATTGAGGCAGGATCAACCAGCATGTGAAGAAAAGCTTTGCATAACTCCATATGGGGAACCTGTAACATTCAATCACCAATTCAATCTAGCCAAATTTCAAAAGCAAAACCCGGACTCTAGAATAAATTCGGCCATAGTTTATTTATCAAAGTTGGGATGAGCCAAATATTACTCCTTATATAATTTCGCCCACGAGTCAATTGTTTACAGATTACCATTGAATAACAAACACGTATACGGTATACCATACACGTGAATTTAAGTTGTAGCATTGCACAAATTCGTGCTTCTACTAGAGACTTCTAGAATTATCGTTTCATACAAAATGCGTTGTTTCAGCTAGATGAGGATAGATACTTAGACAAGTTATTTCGTGTCGTAACTTGTGAGTTATAATGCTTAGGGCTTACCATTCAAGGACTTTGGCAAACGAAAGCTCAAAGATAGTGATCAAGGAATACAACACCCAATATGTAAGCCATTGTTGATCATCTGCTCTTGAACCACTCTCTATAGCTCTGATTGAAGCATATCTATAACAAAATTACACATTTAAAGTCTCTTTTTATTAGCAGCTCAATAACTATGTTTCCGTAACCTCGAAATGTACATACATACATACATACATACATACATACATAAAAAAGCTTAACGAACTAGCAAGGGGCGATTTTACACTATCCCGATTGGTCTCTTAGTACACTTGCTAACGTGATAGTAACGGTATGAAATCGACATAATAAGTGCAAAAATCGCTACCCCGAACAAGTCTTTTTTTTATCTAGGACAATGTGGGTCTTTATTTCTTTAATTTGTACTTGGAATCTTAAAAATGAAAAGTCACAAAAAAGGGTTTCTAATTTTCTTTGCGTTCATTTGAACTTTGAAGGCATTCTACTCCAGTGATAGAAAATCATACAATGCATCTTCAGAAAAATGTGGAAAAAGTAAGGATGTCCTAAAAAAAACCTATACCCAAAACTTGCAATTTTCCCAAGTTTTATCACATTTGCTTAAACATATCATGTGACATCATAGCTCTGGCAATACTAAAACAGTGTATAAATCACTTGAAAAGCTGAGCGCACGAGTTACCAATAGCTTCTAAAGTAAGACACATAGTACATTTTGTATGATTCAAGTTTCATGTAACTCAAAAAAACATAGAGAAATAGATCAAACGGAAAGGTACCAAAATATAAACTTACAGTGGATAAACAAGAGCTACAAGTGGCCTGCAAGCAAATACAAAAAATTAAGGTAAGACGGTCATACGATAAGACGGGGCGAAAATACAAGACTAGTTTACGATTATGAGCTAAAAGTAATAACTAATTAACAGTAGATGAATTCAAACGAAACGTAAATAATACGAAAAATGAAGGAAAGTGAGAAGTGACCTACCCCGCAAGAACATCAAAGTTCTTAGCAACAACAGTTAGAAAATTATTGTCCTCATTAACAGAATGACGACCCATAACTTAGCTTTGCTCCTTTCCTTTACCCAACAAATTTAATTGATTTTTCGTGGGAAAAGGAAAGGGTAAGAGAAAGAAATGAAAGTAGGGATTATTCAGCTTAGTTTTCCCCTAAGATTCCCTTTCATTCTTTATTAATGCCTAAAAAGTCTTTGAAGTGAGCAGAACTTACAAAGAAAGGGAATTAAAAGGAAAAGAAAAAATGTACAAATTTGAAGGGAGTTTTTATTTGCATGGGAAAGGTTATTATTAATGGTGGGGTAAAGGGAAAGAAACTAAGGGAAGAGTGATGTCCGGAGAAAATGTAAAGAAATTATGTGGAATCATTAGACCCGAGGCACCGAATTTTGGCAATCATGTTTTTGGTGCTCGTTTTATACACTAGTGTTTGATCACAT
>JBBYHQ010318908.1:0-15958 GCA_038382645.1 Spergularia azorica | reverse complement strand
ACCCATTTGACCCGTTTAGAACCTATTTAAATGGGTTGGCAGGTTGGGTCGGGTTACCTGTTTATAAGACAGGTCGGGTTCAGGTTTCAACTTCTTGACCCGTTTAGTAAACGGGTTGGGTTCAGGTCAGAGGATATCTAACCCGTTTATATGCCTATTTGCCAGGTCTACACCAGCCCGCGACCAAGGCTCGATCAGACATGCATAGTCGTCATATTGATGACCATGTTTTTAGTTTATTGCATTTCTTGATAAGTTGAACTTTTACTAAATCAATGACACGACCACTTCAACATCGTACTGGTACATTATCGTACGTACGTACGATGTTAGCTTGCATGTCCTTGCATCCCTATATATAAAGCAATGTAATCGATCAATTAGATTATCATAACAAACAATCTTTATATCCATCAAATTAAATAGCAGTCCAAAATAACCAAAGTTCAATATCATATCCTTTATCTGAAATTAGTCTGAGCGAGATGATGAAGAATTATGGTGGCATGATTGCCTATATTGCGATAGTTGCTCTTGTTGCTCAAGTAGCTTATGCTTCCGATCCTACTCAACTCCAAGACTTTTGTGTTGGAGTGACCGATCCTGCCAATGGATGTATGTTGTTACTTCATTCTTCATGATTCTTAATTATTGTTATTGTTATTGTTATTATTAATGTTAAAATCTGAAGAAATTATTATAAGGTACAAGTGTTATATACGACTTTGGGTAGTCCAAGCTAAGGGGTGGCCAATATACCAATTTATCATCAGTATGACAGTATATATATACACCGTATTTCGTAACATGTCACTAAATTTTCATGTTAGCAAAATAGCAGTAGCTTAAAAATCCATGACGAATTCAGGACAGCTGAATAGTTGACGATCATTTCACATTAATGAGCTCATATTTTTGGTGACAATGCACCCAACAGTCACAAAGTTTTTAAATTGAGCTACTTAACACTTCCAAGCAACATCATAGCCGCCAATGCTATTCCAGTCATTATTCATATAAGTTTTGTGTCTCGTATATTCAAATCAAATATTAACGTCTTTAATTTAATTTGTTGATAGTATTTGTGAACGGACTATTCTGCAAGGACCCAATGGAAGCAAAAGCCGAAGATTTCCTATTCCAAGACATACTGACACCAAGAATGATCAACAATGAAATCGGGTCTCAAGTCACACCGGTAAGTGCAATGGAATTGCCGGGGTTCAACACCCTCGGTGTATCGATGGCTCGAGTCGACTTTGCACCTTACGGGCTAAACGCACCCCATATACACCCTCGTGCAACCGAAGTTCAGACCGTTTTAGAAGGAAGTCTTTATGTAGGGTTCGTGACATCTAACCTTGCAAATGGAGGCAACAGATTAATTACCACAATTATTAAGAAAGGCGATATCTTTATTTTTCCACAAGGTCTTATTCATTTCCAATTCAATGTTGATAAAACTCCCGCAGCTGTATTAGTGACATTCAGCGGCCAAAATCCGGGCGTGATCACCATTGCTAATGCGACATTCGGGTCCGAACCTCCCATCTCGGTCGATGTTTTGAGCAAGGCTTTCCAATTGGATCCTAATGTCGTTAAGTATCTTCAAGGAAAGTTTTGAACGAACTATTAGTATTTCTTCTGGATTATTGATTAACGTTTGGTTTAAATATGTGAGATCAATTTAAACCAAACGTTATTACAAAAACTAAGGGAACAGGGCGAATACTAAATATGAGCATGTGTAAAATAATGATGTGATTGATCGTGTAGAACTGGAATAAGAGATCAATTTGGTTTGTGATAATGTAAGAAGTGTATGCATGTGACTATATATTCTTCAATTTTAGTTGTATAATCCATTAATCTAATAATCTTGTATGTTGGAAACTAAATGAATCAATATATATTAAGCCCTTTTTATTTGTCTAGTTTCTTTCTTCATGTTTCATAGGATGTTTCGGTTCTAATGTATGTGAGCTTGCTCAGTTGACGAAGTCATCAAGACGTGACTAACTCTATAAAATTGTCCATATGTACTTAATCGGAGTACTTGACTTTGATATCTATAAAACACCAATCTAACGAAATTTTCTAATATAATGATCCGCCATTCATTTTCGTCACGTCTATATGCTATGTGCATGAAATTCATGACTGACCAACTCATCAACTTACCTTCTCTGTTACTCAATGTTGTATACTGAAATTGGTCCGAACTACAAGCAAACTTTTTTTCACAAGAAATTCACGGCTGACCAAATCATCTGATATTGGAAATCTTGTGGAAGGGGCCAACTAATGGGTCATCAAGAGTATTAGGCATTATTCCATGTCAAAATTATTCTTGGGCAACACTACACCTTAATTTACACAATCATAGTATAAATAAATGTCACCCTGTCTATTGGGCAATACCAAAAACTTGGAGATCAAAAACTGTCTTTTGACATTCCTAAATTATTTTTTCTTGATATTCCGTAACTTTGATTTTGTCTCAAAAAGATGGGCGCAATTAGTGCATGTTTCATATTCGCCACAGGTACCGCTTGTGGAATCTACATAGCCCAAAACTACGACATTCCGAATGTTAGGGGACGTGCCAACGAGTATCTCATGAAGGGCAGAATTATCGAGGAAACTCATCGGAAGTCCGACGACACTGCTTCTCAAATAAACACCACTGTTTCTAGTAGTACAACCACTAATTAATAATTAGTATTAGTACAATGTACGTACATGTTGTGGAACGTTTGCTTTCGTTTTTTTGTTTTTGTTAGATGAGTTCAAGTTCTCATTTGTTATGTTGGATTTTGAATAAATTATTGTTATGGTACTTCAATTTGCAACCTTTACTTTTTGTAGAGTGTCACAGCTTCTAAATATTTCCACAAATCATGACTTACTAAGTTACTATTGAAACAATTTTACATTTTACATTGCGCTACCAAGTACCAAGTGTCGACATTGATTCGTGTGTACACGTAAGTACTTAACCAATTTTTGATTACTAAATCAAATATATACGCAATACTCCCTTCAAACTCCGTCACGGACCAAACGAAATAAAATTATTGTACAAAAAAATGTACTAGATACCAAAAAACGTCGTATTCATGATGTTCAAAAATATCTTTGGTGCATCTTCATTAGATACTTGTACCGTAAAAATGGAATAGTCAAATACAAGAAAAGAAGATAATGGATTCGGATGAGTATAGGGCAGAACAACAAACACTCATTCTTTGGGCGGCTTAGCTACAATTCTACACCATTTTATTAGCAGCTTTGCCTTTACTCTTCCTTGCATACCTCACATAATTAAACAAGCTCATACTCTTCTTTAGACTTTAGGAACTTCAGCTGATCAAGGTCTGTTTCATGATGACAAAAATGTTAAATGGTGGCGAAAATTCGAGTGGGTATCTCGTTGATGACCCTATTTTCCGGTCTGTTCCTTGCGAAAATGAGGTAGAACATGCTGTTGCAGCCTTTCAAAGGTATGAAGAATATGATCTTTTTGCATTTTACTGTAAAATTTTCGAGGAAGAATGAAACTTTTGTATAAGATTGTTGTTGGATTTGACTTGCATTAGTTTTTCGGCAATTGTTCTGCAAATTTTTTGTGGTAGTACAGAATCTACAGATAGCGCGAATGTGACGGCCATTGTAGAAACATTCCTCGCAGCTTACTGCATAAGAACCCTTGTCTAGCAGTGTTTAATTTTCTGCTGTGTTATGCTCTCGCAAAGGCGAAAATCAGGATGTCTGTAGCTGTGTCTGATTGAGTTTCATCTGTGTGCAGTTTCATGTTGAGGCTTTCTTCTTCGGTTTTAGGATTACAGCAGGTTCATCAGCCTCGTTTGAACCGGAAGGATCAAAGAGTACTGCAGTCTCCTGTATTTCAAAGGGTCTTGGATGCTTTTCGTCTGCTTCAAACAGAACCGTCTATTCAGGTATTACATCGACTCATTGAGTTCGTCTTTGTCACCCAGAAACCCTGATTCTGTGAAACACATCAGTGCATTTGAATTTGAACTATCTGCGAAACAGTTGCTGTCCCTGGAAAATGCTACATGAATGACAATTCTTTTTTCCTGCAGCGAATGATAGTGTCAATATCATCTGATAAATCTTTCTGGGATGCTGTAATGATGAACAATGAAGTTCAAGAGTTTCAACAATCTCTTCAACAAGGTAAATGAACATATCCATCGACAATTTATGAGATCATAACCATGATCAATTGCCAAAGTGATAAAATCAACAGTCGAAATATCAATGCTGATAACGGTTTTGATTCTTGATGTTGCAGTTAGATTTTACAGACCTTCAGGGTCTGAGGGAGCAGACGACGAGCCAGAATTGGTTTGTATGATCTTACAATGGATACTGGATGCAAAGCTCACAGTAATGGGGTTAATTGAAAAGCTGGTATTTGTGGTTAGAAAGAGTTTTCAGCCTTGTCGAGTAGAAAACACCAGCCGACAGTCAAAATATCAGCTGGAGGAACTGATCGGCTCAACTGTACTCTTATCCACCATGACTCTGATGATGGTGCTTGTCACTCGTGCCTATGAGACATGATCACTGATGTTGAACATATAGTAGTTACTCCCTCGATTTTTTTAGGTTCACTAGATTGAATATGTGAAGGGAACTCGAATAAAACGTAGAAAACCTACAAAAAATACGGAGGGAGTACATAAAATGGAAAACTTTCACTAAGAAAGAACTTGTTGCCCATTACTAGTACAAACTGTATACTGAATAACCTGTATATTTTCCGTCGACGGGATTCTAAAGCTCTGCAGATTATAAACAGTGATGGAAGATGTACTTTTGAATTGTGCTTCTTGACTTCTTGAGTACCACTGAAACAAGAGCAGATAAACAGCAAATCTGTACGCGGCCATATAACAGGATAGCCATTGTCAGCCATTGTCAGCCACGACAACAAATTTCGCAACTTAAAACTCAAAAGAGTAAGAAAAATTGCCCAAGTAGAGCAAAAATTACTGAATGGATAAATCGAAATCTATGCGTTCTCTATGTTAGAATTCTGGATTTTTTGCCTCCTCAGTCAACTAAACCTAGAGGCCATCCGATCTAATGTAGCAGTCATGGCTGACAGGAGCGCGAGGTTACAAAACCTCGCACTCTAACCTTAACACTATTCTTTCCATGTTGAATACGGAGTAATGTATAGAAGATTAGAAGGGCAATAGACACCATGCTGATGACTTCTCCATCTCCAAACTGACATCCGGAGTCGCTGCACACTTTACAATGAGTGGAGTCCTAGATGAAAATATGAAATCGCCTTGTCAAAGGCAATACGTCCTCAAGGTATCACCTCCACAATCTTGGGGCCATCAATTCACGGTCAGCAGCTGAACCTTGGCTTGCAACTTTATGAATACGAGAAGAGAACTCTTCCGCCTGCACCATAAGTTGAGAGTAGCAATTGTCAGTGGATATCCAGAAGTCGTCAAATCAATCAACTTGTACAGGACAAAGCGCAGGACTGATGTACATAGTAACAAGTATGTCGCCGTAGTTCCGGCAAAGGTAAGGAGTCCTTGGAATAGTTCAGTAATCGGACTTCTTATTGAACGTTGAACAAGTTCACAGACTTACATATTTTGTCATGAACATAAGCAAAGAGGCAATCCTAAATGAGGTATCTACGTCTCTTTGGAATGAAAATAGAAAAGATCTCAGATTTCACTTGACACCAAATGCAAAATCACAAATATGCAGGTGGCAGCCTTTGTGATGGGAACTTGGAAAATATGCATGTGGCGGAACTTGGAAAGTTGGAAGCGGTAAACTTTTATGAAGAAAACATGTTTTTACAATATTGGAGGAAGCCCAACTACCCAGCTTAGCTCCTTTTTAAAGCATGAAACCATAAGCGCTACATAGAGTTTTTTATAGGGTGCAGCTTCCTTAATCCCATTTTCAAGGGTTGGTATCACACCGATTGTCAGCTAAAAAGGGATGGGGCAGATGAAGACAGAAGGGTGATAGTGGGTTGACATATTATGTCATGATTGTCATCTACTAATTCTGTAATTGGTATTGACATGAACAACAATAGCAAATCAAAGAGCAAACAAAGAAACTTATGAACCAATAAGCCCCCAAACACTGAAAGCATATTTTCATGGAATTCACCGTATCTATATCAGGAAGCTTAAGTACAACCGGATGAAACACCAAACAAGCTCCACATGGACAATAAAATTAAAGAAGTGCAGTTGACTAACCTTTTCATCAATCCACATCAGGGAGCTTAATTGATTATTTAAAATCCGCACAACGACATCTAATGGACTCATCCCTTCAGTTGTATCAAGTTCTCCACCCTATAAAGTAGAAACATAAGTATGATACCTCTTTGAGAAAGCCTCTATCGCTATTAGAGCATGTAAAAAACTCATACCTGACTGGCGTTCAATGTCTGAATAATTGATTTGATTTGCTCTGTCATGTGTTCCAGTTCCCTCTCGACTGATTCAGCTTGCTCATACCTGTACAAAGAGCAAGTGACAAAACATTCAGTCAGCCTTTTTAAAACAATCTAATAAACAGCATTTATTAGAAATTAGAGTGGTTGGGCAAAGTGAAAAAAAAAATTACTTCCATACATATTAAAAAATATAAAAACTTAAGAAATTAGAAATTGAATATGCAAGGAAATTTTGATGAGACATTTGATATTAATCCATTATACGCCACAGCCAAAAAAGCAAGCTATCTTTTTTGTTCTGAATGCAAATTCCAAAATACTTCTTCACTTCAATTATCCAAAATGGCATAAATGAGGAAATGGGTGTTGTCATATAAATTATTCGCCAAGAACAAATTTATATAGACCAAGGTGGAGAAGATTTGAATAGATTTAGGATACAAACAAGTATCAAAGTCGAAATGAAAAGGCAAATGATTCATGAAATTGTAGCTTTAGTCTGTAATGAGACCGAAACAAATCCAACCACAGAAATCTCCATCTAAAGATAGACGCCTGAAATGAAACAGATAAAATCAAGTACTCACATTGCATCTCTGGTAGATGCAGCCTCATCATCCAGAAGCAACCCACGCTCATCTTTGTAGATACGCTCAGCTTCTTCTTCAATACTTAGCAAAGCTTTGTCAACCTTCCAATACAGCACAAACATCAAATGAGGAAACAATTGAACTGTTTAAACCTTCTGGCAAAACGGGCATAGTTGTGAAAAGAACATAATTTGCATTTCAAAGACATAACAAAAAAAGTTCCATGAATCAAGATGGGAAAACCTTCCAACACAAGGACATTATAAATTTTACAACAGTTTTGAGTTGCAACTACGATGGACACATTCAATGCCCCATTCTCCAGCCCCCTTGAGAGACATGCACTAGCCACTGGTATTACTATAAAGCCTCCTCCAAGCCTCCAATATCTCCTAGTTATTGTGACCACACAGTATTCACCCTCAATTCTACTTCAGAAAAACTATCTACTTTCAAAAGGAGACATGAAACAAGACACCTTCATAAATACATGAATACATAAGAAAAGAGACATGTACCGAGCTCTAATTGCAGGAGTCTATGGCAAGGTGTCCCTGTGACAAGCCAGGGTATTTTGATGGTCACAATAGCAAAATATTGTGGGAACTACAATGGAAATTAGTAAAATTTGATTAAGAATTTCTGATTGAAGCACTGCTACAATGAATTTGACGAAAACAGACAAATGCAATCATCAAACTTAACTATGGTTTACTCTGCTAAAAGTTTCACCCAGTCCATTTTCTATTTTTAAGAAGACTCGGCTGCAGAGAAACAGAAAAGGAAGAAAGAACTTGAAATCTGGTAGACTGTTACTGGTATAAACACATAGCAACACATTGCCTATGCCATGCAGTTATGCCTATCACACCATCATAACGAATTCAACATATTAAGCCTACAGGAAGATGATTTGGTGAGCAATCAGCACGCTCATGATCGTCATTGCACATCTTAGGAATATCTAGAAGATTAAATACAGCAAGAAGCACAAAGAATACCTCTTCCTGATGAGTCTCAATTAACTCCAACTGTTGTTCCAAGCTTGATTGAGTCTCCACCACTTTCGCAACCTCTGTCTGCTCCATACGGCAAAGTGTCAATCATAAAGGAGAAAAACAAGGAATGCATATGTACATGTAAACTATAGAATAACAGCAGAAAGGAGCAAACCAAGTCGCATGCATACAACACAACCATGAAACATGAGAATAGAATATTTCGTCCTTAGTGCAGCCCTCTAAATTACCTTAGTGCAGGTAGTATCCCCATATTGAGCTGCGCAAGCTCAGTGAAAAACGCCTTTCCAGATAAATTTATCACTGTTGGACCTGTCTAAACCCTCAAATTCTGTCTCCAAGAGAACTGTCTTATTTTCAGCAACAATCTCTTTTCTTGTCGAGGAAAAGGGCTACAATCAGCCATGACAGCCATGACTTCCACAACAAGCATTACCCAGTGCCTTAAAGGCTCCGGGCTATGCCATGCAGCCTTACCCTAGTCTTGAAAACACAAAGAGATTATTTCTGAATGACTCAAAATGAGAAGTGCAGGGATTTTTTGAACCACTTCTACTTCGAAATAGAAGAAGCACAAAGAGTTCACTAAGTCATTTTGCTTTATTCTATCATATTCCTAACCCAAATAATGTTCAGTAAGTTAACCATTAGAAATCCAAAAAATAGCCATAACTTCAAAAAATGAATAATTTAACTTCTAACAATCTGACAAAGGGGCTGCCTCTGTGGCCCATTATCAAATGTCAACTCTGCCCCACCGCCAAAATTTGCCACACTAAAGACCATCTTGGTAGCACTATCATATGAACCACTCAACCACTAGCATCAACCTATGATACAAAGCAGTCACCAAAATCCCTTTGCAAAATCCACCAAGATCTTCCCTATTATATTACCTAAATGCAGCTAGCCAGCCAGGAAACCTTTTGCAGTCTGGCATCCTCTACTTATCTAGATACTTAAACAGAATAAGCGTACATCAATGATCACATCAGTTCTCACATGACTCATTCATACAGAAATCAACCAGGATAGTGATCAACACTGTTCTTCATTAAGTTCACTCAAAAAAAGATTTGAAGGTCCAACAATATTATGGGCTCTAAAAACTTTCTACTTTTTCTATTACTAGTGACCTGTGCTAAAGACTACAGTTGCACTTGGTGAGCACTGAATATATTAGCAATACACAACAATGGGATAATGAAAAAAAGTAGATTGTGGATACTTATTCCGTCCACACGAATATAACCACTACTTAATGCTAATTGTGAGTGCAAAGGAGATTAAAGAACAAAAATCTTCAAAATCCATTACCTCTAATCGAAGTAGAACATCACGATTTTGCAAGATTCTCTTGTCCCACTCAGCAATTGCATTAGCTTGCTTCTGGAATTTCCGAGTACGCTCTTGTAGCTCAGAGTTCCACTCCTTGATAATCTGCCAGCCCAAGCATTCAAGGGGGAGAAAATAGGAAACTTGTCAATATTCAGAACAGGGCAAGAAAATTCTACCATTTGTTGAAGCTAAACAATTGCCGAGATACCCCCACCCCACATGAAAAAATGAAACCGGTACGAAGTCCATTTTGTTCAAGCAAAGTGAGGAACAAAGAAAATACCTCTTCAACAGTCTTCCCAGTTATCTCCGAGGGCAGTTTTGGGGCAGAAACTGCAGGCGTGCTTACAGCAGAAGTAGTTCTACATAAGAGATAACAGCAACAATTTCGTGTCATATTCAATGTCTAACCTTGCAACTTACAATCACTATGTAGGCAAAACAAGTACTTTCTTTTGTGTGGGGAAATTGAAAAGGAGTTTTCCAATAACCTACTTAGCAAACAAAACAATGACAATAGCCCTTTCAAACACGGACACCTTTTTCAAAAGAACAAAAAAAGAGAGAGAATGATCGTTTCAGCTTGCAGATACTCACCCGCTACTCGATGCTACAACAAGAGATGATGATGTCTGCCCAGCAGTAGTCGTGGACCCCAAGACAGGCACTGAGAAAGAAGTTAAAGTCAAAATACCTAGATTCAATTACATAAACAACATAATGGTGAAAGATAACATGATTACATGAATATAGCAATTAGCAAGACCTCAGCCACCAACTATAAAACAATAATGGACTAATAGACACACAGAATAGACTACTAAATAGAGCCTTATTCCAAATTTAATTAAACTAGTGTGCCCGAAATCAGAAATTCACGGTGAAATCTTTTACCAAAAAAAAAAAAAAAAAAACATTCATCAAAATGTCACACTGACGAGATAAAAATAAAAAAAGGCAGTTCATTGCCCACATGATATGAAATACAACTCTAACAATCCTATTACCATCAATCTCCCACCCACCCATCCTCCTTTGCAGTTATAACACAGAGACATTTATTCAGCTTTAGCTCCAAGACAGACAGAGCTTCCTGCTTGAGTAGCATCTCTAACTACACTATCTAACATGACAAGTAGTAGTCACCACTCGGTTACGTTCTAGGTCACTAAAACCTACTCAAGGATGTCCTATAGCATTAGCATTGCTTAAAGGGATCTAACATTCAGCTCCTACATCCAAATCACAATCCACCTACTACGGCAACATCAATCCCCAATTCCCCATTGCCAACAACTCGCATTACTCTGATAATGTGCACCTCAAAGAGACAACACAAACTATAACTTAACACCCGAATTTAACCAACTACCAAGGCTTGCTCCTCACATGAGAAGAAATCACGTAAAGGCTCTGTGTACAAGCAAAGAGCCTAATTTCTACAGCGTTGACGCTCTATCTCTAAAGTTTCAAAGGCATTCCAGAAAAGGAAGCAAAATGAGCTCATACCCTATCTACTAATCCTCCACATCCACAAAATTACGAGCTATAACAATTGCATCTCGTGAAGCTACAAGCACCAACAATGAGCACGGAAACAGCATTTCGATATCCTAATACGAAATATTGACTACATTACCAAGTAAAGCAACAGGCAAACAACATAGAAATCAATCATCTCATCCAACTTAGTAAAAACTCTATCAGTACTACACAATGCAACAACCAAAAATATTTAGGGTTTCGCGAGCGCTCACCAGACGCAGTCGTGGCAGCGGCTGTAGCCGCAGGAGTCGAAAGTGACAGAGCGGGTGTAGACGCCGTAAAGCCACTAGCCCTCGACAGCGAGAAACTCGGAGTACTAGTTCCAGAAGAGGCAGCCGTTGACGCCGGAACCCCAAAGGTAGCAGTGGCAGTAGTAGCTGAAGCAGCTGATGACGCCGGAGCCGCGGCTGTGGCGGTGGCGGTGGTGGAAACAGAGGAGAGATTGAAGCCACCCAAAGAAGCCGCCGAAAACGAAGGCGTAGTGGAGCCTCCCAAACCACCACCAAGGCTCAGGAAAGAACTAGTAGCAGCCGCAGACGACGCCGCCGCTGTTGTTGTACTCGGCGCAAAGCCTGTAAATGCTGGTGTTGTCGCCGCCGCCGTTGTTACGGTTGTGGTTGCGGCTGAAGGAACACCAAATAACGGCTTTGACGCGGGAGTTGTGCTTGCTCCAGACGCCGCATTGGCGAAGTTAAAGGACAACGGAGAGGACGAAGCTGGAGTCGAAGCTGAAGACGAAGCCGCCGGCGCAGTGTTGAAGCCGAAGGAGGACTGGCTAGCTAGCGGAGACGAGGAAACCGAAGCCGATGGCGCAGAGTTGAAGCCGAAGGAAGGCTGGCTAGTTAGTGGAGACGACGATGAAGCCGAAGCCGATGGCGCGGTGTTGAAGCCAAAGGAAGGCTGGCTAGTTAGCGAAGACGACGATGCGGTGTTGAAGCCGCCGAAAGATGTCTGGCTGGCTGTCGGAAAGGACGAAGCCGATGACGTAGTGCCGAAGCCGCCGAACGAGGATTGGCTGGCCAATGGAGAGGAGGAAGCGGAAGCAGATGGCGTATTGTTGAAGCCAAACGGAGAAGAGGAAGCCGGAGCAGATGGTAAGGAGAAACCTGTGGAAGCAGACAGCGAAGGCGTTGTCGGAGTAATTGGAGTGGTAGAGTTGAGAAACGAAAAACCGCCGGTGGAAGCTGCGGCGGCGGAAGAGGTGGAGCCGAATAAATTGGACGAGGCTGGTGCGGTGGTTGTACCGGTGGTGGAGCCGAACATGTTGGAGGAGAAAGGAGATGAACCGGCCAAAGAAGATCCGAACATCGGCGAGGATGACGCGGAGGTAGCGGCGGCGGTGGCGGTGGCGGTGGCGGTGGCGGTGGTGGAATTAGTAGAACCACCGCCGAATAAATTGGAGAACGGAGAGGACGGTGCGGGAGAAGATCCGAACAACGGAGAAGGAGTGGTGGCGGCGGAAGGGGTGGATGAGGTGAGCGATGCGCCGAAGAGTGAAGGAGTAGAGGCGGCGGTGGAAGCGGATCCGAAGATGTTGGTGGTGGTGGTTGCGGCGGCGGTGGTGGTGGAAGCGCCGAAAGGAGAGGGAGATAAAGAGAAGGCAGAAGAAGAGGTTGCGCCGAAACCGAAAGAGGGAGCGGAGGAGGTGGTGGTGGTGGCGGCGGAGTTGGAAAATGAGAAAGGGGAGGAAGATGTGGGGTTGGAGAAATTGAATCCCGACATTTTTTTTTTTCAATTTCAAAAACTTCTCTCTCACACTTCTGGTGCACTGTTCAGGGTTTGGGTTTTTTGGGGTTTTAGATTGTTTTTGTGGAGAGCTGGTGCCAGAATGTTTGTTTGCTCTATTTTCACTTTTTGGCATCAAAGTGACGCTACCATCGCCCCGCCAAATCAAATCACGTACTCGAGTAGGATTAGCGAGTATCTCGTGCTTTTCGTTTACGACTTGAGTTTATTTGCTCTAAATTATCGATGTTTAGTGATCGAGTATGATTTAAGAGTGTATAACTTGTTGAGATTTTTGAAAATTGTAATAGAAAAGAATCATACATTGAGTACGTGCAATACTTGATTGTTATTTCATGTTACATGAAATTGTGACAATTTCAGCTGACTCGGATAGTTGGATTGTTGTAGGCGCAAATATACATTTATTGAAGTTGGTTATCTTTGAGTTCAACAACAAGCATATAGAGTCAAGTCTCTTCATGGTTTTGGCAAAGGCCTTAATTGGTGTCATTAAGAGACATCATCTGAATGTGAATGACAATTTATAACTATTATCACATATCAACGCTACATCACTTACATGTAAAGTAATCGTTAAAATATCTTAGAGGGTATCACGAACTTATACTCCATATACACATCAAGTGATCCTATGTTTTCCGAGTCCAAGTTCCATGGAAGCCAAGGGGAAAAGTTAGCGACTTCGGTACTTCAAATCTTGCGACGAGTGCACCTGCTTCTCCAACTCTTTTTGCATCCAAGATTAATAGATTGCACAATCGATGTGAAACTACATACTATAAACAAACAAACAAAAATTAGCTCGCAAGCAATTACAACTAGTTTTGTACAGACTTCGGCCGCTTAATTACCATTCCACACAACACTTTTAATGAAAATAACCAGGGAGTGAATTGCATAATGCATAGTATGTAAGAATTTTATTTCACCTCAATAACAAGAAGATATCCATTGTCCTCAGGTGACGATTTTCTTGCAACGAACATCGGTTCCCCAACAAAGCGTCGACTACCAGGGTACCAAGTTTGCGACGTTTTGTTAAAGGTGTTGAGTTTTACAATAGTGTCGAAAGGAAAGTGTGGCAGTGTACGACAAGAGCCGGAAGAAGTGGCCGAATACACATACTTATGCCTGTATCCGGAAAATTCGGGATTGATGATCGGGAAATCAGATGATCTACTCCATTTGTTAAGGCTTCTTGTTGAACACACTCGATCACCATTGTTCCTTTGTATCTTAATACAAACCTACATTTCACAAAAGAATTGTCATAATTTACGTTACTTGGCAAGTGCTACAAAAACCCTCATATAGCAAACTTGATTTAATCAGCATAATAGGGGGCGAAACCTCGACAAGGTGAGGTAACTCATCATTCCCTTTTTTACAATTCATCATCGATGGCTTCAAAATGTCACATTGCCAATTGTATCCTGTCATGACACATTTGAAATAACATGTCAATAACTTCGAGGCATGCAAGCAGTATCTAATACATAATGACATGAGTTATTCATCTCATTGTCGATCAATTTCGAGACCATATGAAACTTGTAAATTACACTGAAATTTATAGATATAATTAAAAAGTTAAGCGGGTTATCTAACATGACGTGACTTATATTTTATATTCTTTAATCTTATATGATAGAATTAAACACATTTTAAGCGGAGAAATTGTTACCAAACATGTTTTGAAAGTTGAGCCATTTATAAGAACAAGTGCTAGCATGTAGTCGGATCAACAAATTCCCATCATTGTCTACATCTTCATATACATTGGCAACATGTAATAGCCATAATTGTGGAGCTTCAACTGGGTTTCTCCAATAGTTGTTTGATTCGGAGCTTTTGTTGGTTTCAAGAAATCGAGGAAGAATGTAGATAGGAGATGTTTTCTTACTTTGATCCACTGATAATGTTGATATCATAGGCGTTTTTCCTAAAATGGCTGCCATTGATCCTACACAAATCATCATGAATTTAGTAATATGTATGCTTGAGTACTAATTAAGACAAATTAATCTGTATAATCAGAAAGTTTTAGGGGTAACTGTTGCAGCCTTTTTTTTTTTTGAGGGCCATAGTAACTTAGTAAGCCAAAATTTTCATGTAATGTAGTGATATGTTCACATACCTAAGATATCAACCTTGACTCTATTGGCATATACTATGTAATGCGTATCTGTAAATCCCCAATCATGTATCAAAGAGTGAGTTGGGATGTCAAACGTCTTCGTATGGAGTAAATTGAATTGGTTGTCGAATTCTGAAATATTCACTATAATTAATGCACATTATCAAACATAATGAATACGTAAACTTATTCCAAATTTCGGTTAGAGAATAAGTATGTAACATGTAAAAGATGGATAAACAATAGTCTAGGACCTGTTGATATCATTTTCTGTTTTTTTTGAAAAACAAAGTCTCGTTTTTGAAAACCAAAAAAAGTGGATTTCGGTTTTCAGTTGTCAGTTTTCATTTTCTATATGACTATTATAGAACCAAACAATATAAAGTTAATTTTGTAACTTATTTAACTAAACTTTTTACTCAAAAAAAAAACCAAAAACTGAAAACGACAATGATACCGAACGAGCCCTATTGGAATAATCTAAAAACTATTGGAATAACCTAAAAACTATTTTTGATTATATTTTGGGTAAATATATGGAGTCACCTTTGATTTATAGGTAGTAAATGTACCGTAGAAAGTGTAATGACTTATAGGGAGTACCATATCCTCGGCATTGCACGTCATGACTAGAAGTCGGTCCCTTCGAGCATCAATCTTGTAGTGCGATAATAATCGCTTCGGAGACATCTTGAACACGCCTTCACCAACATACAAATTAAAACACAAAGTCATTATAACAATCACTCGCACAATCATGAAAGATTGGATGTAACCATTTCTCCTTAACCTTTGTAGTTTCTTACACAAAAAATTCTGGCATTATTTTTTTTTTGTGAGCGAGGAAACTCACCATAAAGAATAGGCTTCAATAGATGTGCAACAACATCCCATATATGACATTGATTCCACCTTGCATCAACATGAGAAACCTCCACATTTTCACTTTTACTATCACCAATAAAATTGAACTTTCCCATTGTATCTAATGTATGAGGATCAATCTCATATGGCAATCCACCTTCCCACAAGCAAAACAAACGTCCACCCCATTTTAATATGCTAGTATTTGCTACATTTTTCATCACCTTAGTATTTGCGA